>WNLN01000013.1:0-272723 GCA_021347865.1 Sarocladiaceae sp. CBMAI 1973
GGGGTCGTCACGTGAGAGGATATCAGGCCATCTGACTCGCCACGCATGAGATCCCCATCCTGAGCAAATGGGATTGTTGGAAATCCCATGTTGGCCATGCCAATTTCCCCGTATGTCCGAAACGCAAGCGAATTCAGTGGTACGCCCTCTCCTGCGTCCAAACTCTTGAGGCAGCAGCTTATCAGCAGCCGATGAAGCCTTTCATCATGTAGCGCACCTGGTTCTGTGTGACTCCTGACGCCGATCGCTGACAATGGAAGCCAGTGGTGGCTGGTGGTACATCGCCGCGAGGCAGGCACAGCTAACAAGGATAAATGAAGGAGATATATGAATAGGAAAACCATTTAGCACATGGAGTCGGAAAGTTCAATCAATTCGGCGTAAACATGCTCGTCCGATTTCCAACGGGAGCAGACTTGACCTCAGTTCAGTTTTGGACCCACACGTCGCCAAGGATGCAACGGATGACAAGCTGGTCTTGACGATGTCTTTCCGCTCAGCCCTGGACAACTCCAAGTAGGTTTTTTGGGATCATATATGTGCGCGTCACTTTGTCGTCGTCTGGGCATGAACTGAGTGGGCACTCGGAGGTGCTGTGTATCACAGATCCCTTGCTTGCGACCTTGGTCGAGCCAACAGTACTTGAGTTGCGACTGACACCGCCCGCTACTATATCCAGACCACAGACTCTTACTTGGCTGTAAAGACCAAAAGTCTTCGCAGAGAAAGATCTCTCTGGTGACAAGGCCCCAAATGAACCTCAAGAAATCGCAAGCTTGAGGTACCTATCTGATGTCATTCGGCCCAGGTTCTCCACCCTCATGTGGTACGAACTTACGGCGAAGCTGGAATCGCGTCCCAATGGCCTCGGCCTCAATGATCGATCCTCGAGTATGGTCTGCACTAATTTTCATCGTAATGATAGTTCCCCTCGTCTCTGCGAAGACACATTGACGATCGGAATGATTTCGAGAACATCTTGTTCCGCCGGCTTCTGTCAAGTGAGCGTATCCATAGGGCAATGCAAGCCAATTTCATGCCGACCTTCGAACACAACAGATATCGAATTACATTTACATCAGTAGTTCGATGCGAAAGCCCTATTCAGCTGGTCGGACTTGACAGTCTTTTCGGGGTGCCTCGTTTGCATGCTATGCGAACAATGATGTCTGTTCCCCAAAGGCGTCGATAGAACGATGCCCTCGACACGTGTGCTCCTGACAGCTTCAGCTCAATTCGAACTTCTTTCCGGGGCTGCCTCGATATTTTCAAATGCAAGAATGGGTGTCGTCACAAACAAAAACTATTAGGGTCGTTGTGATTAAGGACAGGCAACGCCGTTATCACAGCCATCTCCGTGATCGCACGATGATCGCTCGACCAAGCCGATAGTGTCTGAATTGATCCATCAGCCTCGAAAGCTGTCATTTCCAGGCATCGGAACTCGCCGCCAGATCCCCCGTTTGCATGGACTAGATCGTCGCGGTACTGCGCGCCCTTCCTGGTCCTTATCAGTAGGTGGTAGCCAGTCGCCGTCGCCTCACCGTGCCCGAGGAGCTCCTTATCTCTCAACCCCATAGAATCCCAGCTAAGGCGCGAATTTCGCGGGTGTTTCAGTGGAAGCCGGCGTAAGCGAGTGCTGTTTCTCCCCGGATCTGTTGGAGATCGAGGTTTGCACGTCTGCAGGGTTCCGAGTGAGAGGAGTTGCGACGGTCTCGGCTTGTTGTAGCATCGTGGTCGCGAGGAACCGGCCGGCCGCAGTCACGATGCCAGATGATCGAGCATCACGTTGCGAGACCGGTGTTGAGATTTTCAGTTGCATGACATCAGAAAGGCTCAAGGAATTCGTGTGAAGAAAACATGGTTGAGCACTGTTCTGCTTGTTCTTGGGCAGTCGCTCGCTTCAGTGCTTGCTTGACTGCCTTACTGCCTTACTGCCAGGGCTGCTTCCAAGCAGAATTGACATTATCAAGCAAAGCAATTCCCCGAAAGCGCAACATACAACTCATCGTCAGTTGCAATACCTCATTCACCGCGACATGAGTTCCCACGATGATCCTCAGCCGCTCATCCTCGGCTTGTTGCTCCCAGCTCGAAAGTGACAGTGGCAGCGGAAGTGGCCGACAGTCTGGGCACCTGAACATCAGCGCCCGCCAGCCCCCCACGATTCTCGACCCAGCTGGCGCACCATCTGCGCGTTCCAACCATCACCACCGCCCAACGCCCTGCGCGCCGTCGCTTCTTCCCGGCCTGCTGAACGGCAATCATGCACACACTCACATTACGCAGCGGCACACACGATAGCGTTCTGGGGTGGAGGGGCCCATCAATGGAAGCGGCTCCACGCGACCGCGGAGACTGATGGCGCCGGTTCCCACTGATAAGCTTGTGTTCAACGAATTGGAGCGCTGCGACACACAACTTTCTTTCACCCCCGGCATTGGCGATGGCGATAGACAAGATTCTGAGATACCGCTAACCACCGACATCGTCGTGTGCTCCATGCATCCTGGTCGAGGCTGGATCTCGCAACTATAAATGATTCCCGATCGCGCTTCGTTCACGAGGACTGAGTCGTGAGATCATCAAGTAGCTCTTTTCGACTTCCATAGCCAGGACGTACCAACGGCTTCAGCAGGTTCGCCGCAATCAATAACCGCCAGGATTCAGCTTGGTTCGCCTGTTCATAACCGCCAGTTGTATACCAGCCTCACCCGAAATATAATCGATCTCACTATCCAAAATGGACGAGGATCACGGCCCCCAGTCGATTGTGCCTCAACAGGCCCCTCGCAAGACCATCTCCCAACGTCTCAACTCCCTCCGAGTCGCTTTCACTACCCGTCATGGCTTGGTCGGCGACTATGACTATGCCTTCCTTTTCCGTCCCAACCTGCCTTTCATGAAGCGCTCTCGTCGTGCGAGTCCCTTCTTTGGTCTCAATGACAAGATGCCGGTGGTTCTGGCTCTTTTGCTTGGATTTCAGCATGCTCTAGCTATGTTGGCTGGTGTCATCACACCTCCGATCATCTTGTCCGGTCCCGGAGGTGCCAACTTGACGCCGGAGCAGCAACAGTACCTCGTTTCGGCTGCTTTGATCGTATCTGGAACTCTGTCCATGATTCAGATCACTCGCTTCCACATTTACAAGACACCGTGCGTAATGGACAAGAACGAAATCAACCATTTTGATAGTACTAACACGAATACAGGTACTACATCGGTACCGGTCTGATCAGCGTCGTCGGTGTCTCCTTCGCCGTCATCCCAATTGCTCTGGGAGGTCTTGCACAGATGTACGCCAATGGTTACTGCCCTTCCGACTCCGATGGCAACCGTCTTCCGTGCCCTGAAGGCTATGGAGCCATTCTCGGTACCTCCGCCGTTTGCGCCCTCATCGAGATCCTGATGTCGTTCATCCCGCCCAAGACACTCCTCCGCATGTTCCCCCCGATCGTCACTGGTCCTACAGTTATGCTCATTGGCGTTAAGCTCATCCAGAGTGGTTTCAAGGACTGGGCTGGTGGCTCTGCCCTGTACGATGATGCGACTCTGCCTTCTCCTCGTGGTCTTCCGTGGGGCGCTCCCGAATACCTGGGTCTCGGCTTCTCGGTTTTCATCACCATCATCCTCTGCGAGCGCTTCGGGTCTCCGATCATGAAGTCCACATCCGTAGTGATTGGTCTCCTCGTCGGTTGCATTATTGGCGGAGCTGCCGGCTACTTCAACCGCGCTGGTATCGACTCTGCGCCCGCCGCCTCCTTCATCTGGGTTCACACCTTCCCCTTGACCGTCTACGGCCCTCTCGTTCTTCCGATCATGGCCGTCTACATCATCTGCGCAACCGAAGCCATCGGCGACATCACCGCTACCTGCGATGTTTCTCGTCTCGAAGTTGAGGGCGGTATCTACGAGTCTCGCATTCAAGGTGGTGTCCTGGCTGATGGCATCAACGGTATGCTCTCGGCTCTTTGCACGATCACCCCCATGAGCACATTCGCCCAGAACAACGGTGTCATCGCCCTTACCCGCTGCGCCAACCGTAAAGCTGGCTATGCGTGCTGCATCTTCCTCATCATCATGGGTGTCTTCGCCAAATTCGCCGCCAGCCTCGTCGCAATCCCTAAGCCTGTCCTCGGAGGCATGACTACCTTCCTCTTCGCCGCTGTCGCCGTCTCTGGTATGGCCATCATCGCCCGTGGTGGTAACTTCAACCGCCGCACCCGCTTCATCCTCACAGCTGGTCTTTCTCTGGGCTATGGCGCGACCCTCGTCCCCACGTACTTCAACCACGTCTTCACCTACTCTGGCGACAACCGCGCCCTTGCCGGTTTCCTCGACGCCATCACTCTTATCATGTCCACCGGTTTCGCCGTGACCGCCGTCATCTGCATGGTCCTCAATCTGATTCTCCAAGAGGAGTTTGAGGACGATCTCGAGGGTGACGAGGGTTCCAGCGCTGCTGGTGTGGCAGCTACGAGTTCGGCAGTCCCGCATGGAAAGGAGGAGCCCCGTGGTGAAAGCGAGGAGATTCACCCCATGGATGGTCCTGCAGACGATGGTCTCAAGGGCGAGAAGCAGGTATAGGAAAAGAAAAAATATTGATGATGTGATGTAAGTCTGGGAAATGGCGTATTTGGTATTCTACACGATCTAGTTCAGGTTGTCTCTCGTTTCAGCGAACAGCAATTGTGTTAATTGGTTCAATAAGTTTCGGCCTCTTACTTGCGCGAGTGATGCTAGTACGCCTTCATATACACCCGACACATACGTAATTTAGGCTCTTCTTTACAGGTCGACATATGGCACAGGCGAGAAGCCGAGAGAGCAAGGTTTGAACCGCGAACAATTGGAGGTCAGGTCACACATGCTCAAACTCCCCACTCTACTCCGGAAACACCAGAGCAAAGAGTATCGTGAAGCAAAGCTCCAGTGCCAACCTCCGAGTATCCATTACGCCGAGTATCTGTCTGTTCTGATCTCGCTTGAATAAAGAAACCATAATGAAACCCGTTATCTTCCTCTCCCCATCGCGCAAGTCGTTCGTGCCTATCCATCAGGCCCAATTCTATGTTCGCAATAGCATTCCAACCTTGCACGTAGAGCATTTTGTTCTTTTTTGTTCGCCGCCGACGCCGTCCCTCACAAAATGAAACAGAAATAATAAGTACAAGTAAGATGAATAAACGATGTGGGGGAATACGAGAGGCCGAAGAATGATGTTGTATGAGACGATGTCTTTCGTAGGTCGAGCTTCGTGGTGAACGGCGTGGGCTGTTATGAATATCACTTAAATTCAAGAGCCTTGCGTGCGAGCAGTCGCACATTGTCCACGAAGCCTTCAACCAGCTCCGGGTATCTGTTTGGGAGGTTGCCCATCGCTTTGCGGCCTTGGTCGATGAGTGTATCAGCTGCTAGTTCAATTTCGAGCTCGTGCTCCTTCTTGACCTGAAATTCGAGCCTGTCAGCAAAAAGAAGTCATTTCATCAACGATGTTTGAAGGATACTTACACCTTGAGGCGTCGTTTGTGTGACTTGAGTCAAATCAACCTGGTAGTGACCCTGAGAGTAACTCAGCCGGTCTTTGTTGCGGTCTGGCTGCCGCTCCGTTCCTGGCGCCGCGGCCTCCAGTTCTTCCATCGAGCCCTCCCAGGGCATCTCCAGGTTGATACTGACTCGGCAGTCGAAGATGGTTGCTGGCATGTGCAAATCAATGTCTGCAACGCGTGCCTTGACGATCATCCCTAGGAGCTCCCTGGTCTGCTGGTCATGGGTCACACGCACGCGCGGGCGCTTGTTGTTGGAGAAGCGAGCACGTACGCATGCGGGAAGACGGTTCTGTAGATCAGGTGGGAGATCGAAGAAGCGGTCGATCTCGCGCCGATGCTTATATTCGACGGGCACACGCGTGCCTCCACTTCGTTTGGGGTGGGCATGGACCACAATGTCATTGAGGTACTCGTTGAATCCTCGATGGTCTTTCTGTCCGGGGATTAGATTTCTTCTAAACAAACTCTCACTCCAACAAAGAGACTTACCTCGCTCATACTACTGACAAACTTATGAGTATCAGCCAACACGCACTCCGACGATGCACCCAGGTCTACGCGATGGTTCGTGTGGCGGTCAACAACTGTACCAAGCTTTGCTTCGATCTCAAATTGGATGCCGAGACTTTGGATCTCTCGGAAGTCCTGGCAATCGACGACTTTCATAAAGAGAAAGTCGCACATGAGTTTGGATACCTGATCGGCTGGCTTGAGTCCAGCTATCGAAGGTTCCCAAGGACCCAGAATGGCCTGTGGGCCCTCAACTTGCGGTACGACCGGGGCAGGTTGTTGAGCACGCGAGGCTTCGGGCGATGCATGGCGACTGCGACCGGCTGGGGTGGCCTTGCTCGCAGTTGTGCTGTTGCGCTTGCCGTTAAGCTGCACCGGCTTTCGCTTGCGGAGGACGTAGTTGGGGTGTCTTGGTAGACCGCCTTTCAAGATCTCCACGCTCTGCGCCCATCGTGGAGGAACTGCTCGGCGTATTCGCTTCTTCTTGGGAGCGGCTGGTGATTCTGATTTTACTGTCGTTGCTCGCGAGGTCTGCTGCTGGCCATTGATCTCTGGCTGGGCTGTTCTGGCTTGCTTCCGCTCCATATCTTGGGGACTGGAGTCCCTGTCTTCCATTTTGCGTTTGGCGGGAGTGACATTTCGTTCAGAGTCAATAGCCATGTTGTGCGCGTAGATGAGTTTGGCCTCGTGCTCGGCTGCTGGTGGTGCCTGATGTTGCTGATGTATGTGTTGCTGTTGCAATTGGTGTTGTTGCTGAGCTTCTGGGTGATTGTTAGGTAGCGGGTGTACTCGTGTTTTTGGGCTAACAGATGGGCTTTGCACGCGATCACGAAGGTGCTGGGAACGAGCATGCACCTCGGTGATAGGGGAACCGAAATTGCTTTGAGATGTTGAAGCCCTTTGTAATGTCGGCGCAGCCTGTGAGGGCATATGCGGCGATGGCTGTGCTTGTGAAGGGGGACCATTGGTCGGTGCGTTTCTTTGTTGATAGGGACTTGAGGGGTGCTTGTACGGGCCATCCACAATGCCACTGCCTATGGGGGGCCGTCCGCCTGCTGATGGGTGCGAGACCGATTGCCCACCCCCAGGAGTCGGTGGTTGTGATGGCTGACGAGGGTATCCGGTTGGCGGGTGCTGCTGCGTCGCGCTCACTGGGCTACCATGGTAGGGACCTCCATATTGCTGGCTGTGCGCAGACGTGGGGGTCGGAGTTGAGTGTGTAGAATGAGAGCGTTGGTGAGGCGGGTACTGAGCAGCGCCTGGGGTGCCAACAGGTGGCGTTTGGGGAACAGCGTGATGTTGCTGAGGTTGGCCGTACGGTCCTGGTGGTCCTCCTTGAGGATAGCTCTCCTGCCTCTGGTGATAGGGCCCCTGTGCAGGAGGATATTGTTGTCTCTGAGAAGGACTAGTGATCTCTTGATGACCCTGCATTGGGAAGGGATATTCTCGTTGAGGACCGGCGCCGGCTGACGGTGTTGGGGGTTGTCGATAGGAGGATGGTGAGGGGGCAGGCATAGAGCCGCTTGGGGACCGGGAATCATGTTGATAGGAGTTGACAGACTGCAGCGACGGAGGTGCACCGCGAGGGAACGAGCCTGGCGTTTGGTACGGAGACGCTTGAGGAGGGTATGGATGCTGTTGCTGCGGATGATGATCGTTTGATGAAGGTCGTCCAGGCGATGGGTGAGGATGAGGACCCGGGGGATACTCGCGATAGTTTCCGTACTGCGCAGGACTGTGTGATGGACGAGATGCAGGAGGCTGCTGCTGTTGCGGCGGCGGCGGAGGCGGCTGCTGTTGCTGTTGCTTCGCAGGTGCAGCGCCAGCACCTGAATCGTTCAACACGGATCGCAAATCCATCGCAACGGTGGTGGCTGTCTGAGGCAGTACAATATAGGAACTAGACCGTCCACATAGACGTCGTGTCTGACCCTATCTCGCTACCCGAAAGCCCCATAGGAGGTGAGTCTCAAGCTGCAATATTCGTCGCGTGTTCGCCGGTCGAGCATGCGATGATTGTGGCCCGTCGTGTCGCACTCGGAGCAGATTGAACGCGACGTCGATATGCGATCGGTTCGATGGTGGCCGTTGATGACCGGACGACCAATTAGTATTGTTCAGGCGAGAGCCTAGGCGCTGTAGTCCAGGGTCCTTGCGATGATGAGCGCACGATGTCGCAATCGCACATGGTCACGCCGTCAGTCGGACGGCGACGAAGCAATGGCGGCCGATGAGGCGTCGCGCTGGACAGCTAATGGGTCGCGAGCAATGTAGTCGAGATAATCCAGATCGCAAAGATCGGAGGGTGTGCGAAAAGCCGGGGCGACAGCGTGAACAAACAGCGACAATGTAGACGTCAAAGAGAGCAACGTGGTGGGGAGGCGACGGTGTCTACAGAGTCGTAACGGATGCCATCCGGTCGCAGCGACGCGTAGCTAGCAGTCCCAGAGCGGGTCGGGATGAACGGCGGTGCAGGCACGCAGACGTTGTCGCGGACTTAGTAGGCTTGAGGACGAGAAAGGGATGTTCGTAGGAGGGCAGGGGCGTTTGGCGATGTTGGTTGCAGTGACCCAACCGGCGACGAAGAGGAGCTTGTGGTGCTGTCCTGTTGCGATTTCCTCTAGTAGACTGGCACACGTAGGTGTCTCTCCCCATCCAATCGATGCGACAAGTTCAACTTTTTTTTCTGTCGTTTTTGTGAGGCCAGGCTGCGTCTAGAGCTGTTTCTGGCTACGCTACTTTGCTTACAGGCGAAAATTGGGTGGCACTTGAAGTACCTCTACTGGGGGCTAGGTCCACTGAGCTTCACAATGGGAAGGCTGGGAATATCCCGAGTTATAAGAGTTTCAGTTATTAACACAAAGACTTGGGGAATTTTGCATATAAGCATGGATACTTACCGACTTACTGTAACAGCAACTGTGATAATCGAAGCACCACTGCAGGACTCATATCAAGGTTAAGGATGATGTGGCTTGTTCTTTGTCTAAAGCAAGGGTGGAACAGTCCTCCCTTGAGCAAGAGGCTTGCGGCATCCGCTGCAGCGGCCCCTAGCGGCGCACATGTTCATGGAAAGGCTCTTTGACAACTAGCTGAACAGCGCCAACGGCCTTAGTTCTGTTGATCCAAGTTCCGCCTCAGTACCTAGTACACCAAGTTGGTCATCAAACTTTGACACCATAACATAGGTCTCGATGGGACCCTGTGGCCTTCTTGGTCTTCACTCCGGCCTTGTCACTCATCTACCCTAGAGCCGCAATGACTAGTTTTCATGCCGTTTCTACCACTGTGGTGGTGGGTATGATTTGGATGCGATATCTCATCGCATAGAGTAGATTATATCTATTTCATAGTAGGTATGTACAGCACCTCTGATCAAGCTATCATGTTCAGGTAGGTCGGTACCACGCTTGGTCAAACTTGAATGTGCTCAAGCGATGCATCCAGCGGACCGGCTGCCACACCACGACTTCACACTCATCAGTTGCTGCCGATGTCGACACTCCTTGGCCCTTGAAGTAAGGAGATGGCGAAACGCCACGAATCCATGTTGTTTTCAATGTCAACAATGGACTTGATTTGTTTAGCCCAGCCATAGGCACTTTGTTCAACGCAGCGTTCTGTCAGGGAGTGGCCCCTGCTGAGGCTCTGCGGCTGCATTACATAAGCATGCATTAGGTAAGTCATCGTGCAGAAGTGGATCTCTAGGCGCGACAACGAGGCCAGAGCTGTAGGCAGTAGCTGTGCCTGACGTGGACCCTCGTGCCTGCCCTCAATCCGTCATCAGTCATCACCCGCAAAACACCTCCACCACTTACCTTCGACCTCTGTAATCTACCAACCTTGCGACGACCGTTAGCTCCTTTGTCCACGGAGCACCGCTCTATTCTCAACCTCAGCTTGAGCCGTCTTTCTCTCGCATCCTTCGGCCCTTTCCATCGAATTGCTCAGGCTGCGTACACCCGAACCGAGCTCGAAACGCTCCCTTATTTATCCTCACGATGCCTGGACTCGTGTCGGCCACCGGCGTCCTGGCCTTCCTGGCCGAAGATGAGCCCGAGCTCAAGATCTTCGCCCTTCAGACCCTGAATGACGATATTGATACCGTCTGGACGGAAGTCGCTGGTTCCCTCAGTCAAATGTGCGTGTTATGATGGCCAACAACGCATTTACGATGTCTGACTGACCCTCCCAATAGTGAAGCTTTGTACGAGGATGAATCTTTTCCCGAACGCCAGCTCGCCGCTCTCGTTCTTGCAAAGGTTTACTATCATCTGCAAGCCTACAATGATAGCATGGTCTTCGCGCTGGCCGCTGGCGATCTCTTCAAGCTCGATTCTCCCAGCGAATTCGAGGAGACGATCATCTCCAAGTGCGTCGATCAATACATTGCGGCCACAGCCGCGAAGGACACGTCGTCCAAGGCTGCCAACAAGGATGAGCTCCCGGAGCTGATCACTACTTTCGCCAATACCGACAATGCCGTCATGTCGCCCACGACTCCCTTCTCGCAGACGACCCTGCCTCCCAAATCGCTGCTCTCCCGCGAATCGATGGACAACACCATGCTTGAAGCTACTTTCCAGCCTGTTGGCAAGAAAGGTCGTTCAAGTTCTATTGTGCAGCTTCCTGACGAGGCTACCGAGACTGCCCTGTACCGGGTTGTTGAGCGTCTTTTCGAGAGCTGCTTGACACAGGGTCGCTACAGACAAGTCGTTGGTATTGCTGTCGAGGCACGGAACCTTGATGTCCTCCGCGGTGTTATCAAGCGTGCTAGTGATGATGAGAAGAAGTCGAAGTCGAAAGCTCAGGATGGTGCTCCCGGCCCTGCAGAGGAGCTCATGGAGTACACACTGGGCATTTGCATGGACATCGTTCAGGAGCGTGGTTTCCGCCACGAGATTCTTCGTCTGATCCTTGATCTGCTCAACGAAATCCCCAACCCAGACTACTTCGCAATCGCAAAGTGTGTTGTGTATCTCAACTCTGACGAAGAAGCTTCCCGCATGCTGCAGACTCTGGTTGACAGTGGTGATCGGACCTCGATAGCCAACGCGTACCAAATTGCTTTCGATCTTTATGACAATGGAACGCAGGAATTCCTCGGCAAAGTCCTCGCAGCTTTGCCCAGCGGCGAGCCTCCGAAGAAGGAGGAGCCGGAGCATAGCCCAGTAAATCCTGACGAGAAGGAGAATGAACCACTCCTCGAGAATCAACAAGAGGATCCCGAGAACGACATTCCTGACGAGGTTGGAAAGGTGTACAGGAACATCCGATCTATTCTTGACGGATCCAAGACTATCCGTCTGAACCTCGAGTTCCTTTACCGCAACAATCGCACCGATCTCTCAATCCTGAACAAGGTTCGCAACAGCCTCGAGGGTCGCATCTCCATCTTCCACACCGCAGTCACCTTCTGCAACGCATTCATGAACCAAGGCACACCAACGACAAGTTCTTCCGAGACAACCTCGAATGGCTTGGCAGGGCCGTAAACTGGTCCAAATTCACTGCCACAGCCGCCCTGGGTGTTATCCATCGTGGCAACCTATCGCAGTCGCGCAAATTGCTTGAGCCTTATCTTCCCAAGCAGGGCGGTCTCAGCACCGGCTCGATCTATAGTCAAGGCGGTGCGCTTTATGCTTATGGCCTTATTCACGCCAATCATGGTGCTGATGCCCTTGACTACCTCAAGACCCAATTCTCTGAGGCTGAGGATGAAGTCGTGCAGCACGGTGGTGCTCTCGGCCTGGGCATTGCGGGTATGGCTACAGGCGATCAAGCCATCTTCGAAAAGCTCCGCGACATCCTCTTCCAGGATTCAGCCCTCAATGGCGAGGCTGTTGGCCTGTCCATGGGCTTGATCATGCTTGGTACAGCTAACGTCAGGGCCATTGAGGATATGCTCACCTACGCACATGAGACGAGTCACGAGAAGATTGTGCGCGGAGTCGCGATCGGAATGGCATTGATCATGTACGGCCGTCAAGAGGGAGCCGATGCCCTCATCGAGGGGCTGCTCAACGACCCTGACCCCACTCTTCGCTATGGTGGTATCATGACGGTTGCACTTGCTTACTGCGGAACCGGCAGCAACAAGGCCATTCGTAAACTGTTGCATGTCGCTGTCAGCGACGTCAACGATGACGTGCGCCGTATTGCGGTCATGAGTCTCGGTTTCATTCTTTTCCGCAAGCCTGGCAGTGTACCTCGCATGGTTGAGCTGCTATCCGAGTCATACAACCCTCACGTCCGCTATGGTTCAGCTATGGCTCTTGGTATCGCCTGTGCAGGTACGGGCCAGCCTGAGGCCATTGACCTTCTAGAACCAATGACGAAGGACCCTACCGACTTTGTCCGCCAAGGTGCACTTATTGCGCTTGCCATGATCATGGTGCAACAGAACGAGGCCATGAACCCCAACAGTGTCACATTCCGCAAGACACTGCGCAAGGTCGTCGGCGACCGCCACGAGGACGCTATGACGAAGTTCGGCGCTGCTCTTGCCTTGGGAATCATCGATGCAGGCGGCCGCAACTGCACCATCGGTCTTCAAACGCAGACAGGCAACCTGAACATGGCCGGCATCGTTGGCATGGCTGTCTTCACCCAATACTGGTATTGGTTCCCCTTCACCCACTTCCTCTCTCTGAGCTTCTCGCCCACCGCTGTTATCGGTCTAGACCATGACCTGGAAATGGTGGATTTCAAGATGCACTGCGCCAACCGTCAAAGCCTCTTCGATTACCCCCCAGAGCAGGAGGTGAAGGTCGAGGAAGGACCAGCTATGATCGCTACCGCAATCCTGTCCACTACTGTTCAAGCCAAGCGCCGGGCGAAGAACAAGGAGAAGGCTCAGCGACGCGCCAGCATGGACTTGGATCCTGTGCCAAGCAAGGACTCCGAGAAGATGGATGTTGACGACGAGAAGAAGGAGGACGAGACCACAGAGAAGCCCGAGGGTGATGACAAGGAGGAGGCATCGACAACTCCTGCGGCCACAGACAGCAAGAAGAAGGCGGAGAAGGAGAAGTTTGGTTTCGACATCGACAACATGTCTCGAGTCCTTCCTGGACAGCTGAAGTACATCAACTTCCCCACAGGACGCTATAAGCCTGTCAAGAAGGTACGTTTCCAGAATCAAGATGATCAACTATAAAAGACTAACCAAGGTTTAGCCAACTGGAGGCCCGCTGCTACTTCATGACACCGAGCCGGATGAACCCAAGGAGCTGCTTGAAGAGATGCTGAAGAAGGTAACGACCGAACGTGCCCCCGTTGCTGGCCAGCAGAACGGCCGTGGCGGTGCTGGTAGTCGCATGACTGGCTCTAGGGAGCTCCTCGGTGCGCTACAAGGTTCTTCTGGAGGTACGAATGCCATGGTCGATCAACTTCTCGGCTCAAGCCGCTCGCCTTTCGACATGATCACAGATCATCTTGGCGAAGGCTCCGGTGCCGCTGCTGCAGCAGGCGTGCTCACGGCTGTGGATGAGGATGAAGAAGACGACGAGGAGGCCGAGATGCCTGATGAGTTTGAGTACTTCTCTGATGCGACCGACTCGGATGACTAGTTCTTTGTAGATCGGTAAAGAGCAGAGACATTTGTACTTCTAGATTACAAGGGAACTGGGGCGTACCGTGGCTAAGCCATCTAGACGGGAGTAGTAGAATCAATTGTACATGTAGTGCACTCATTAGTATCTAACTTAGTGCTTTTCTCACTGCTCAAATGAACAAGCAGTTCCTCCGCATTCAGCCATACCCTGTGGGCTTGTGCAGTGATATTTATATTTGTGGACTGACACGCCGAGTCGCCCCAGCTTCAGTCGCACAATCTCAGCAACGGAATCTATAACGTGTAACTTGGCAGGCAAGTCATTTGCTCTATATCGAATTCAATCCCTCTTCGGCGGTTCGTTCAGAGCCCCGGGCGAGCAATCGGCACAGATCTTGACTCTATGCCAAGCAGTCGCTAGGTTGCCTCTGATGTTCCAAGTCGCAGAGTGAGACTCTGGCTGCGTGTTGTATGACTCGTCTGTGGCTTTCACGACCAATGTAGTGCAACTCCTTGCATTAGTCGAAGGGCCTGTCGGGCTGTTCTTCTGCTTCCCTTCTGGCTTCCCTTGTATGCTCTTGTCGTCTTGTTGCGTGAACGTGGAGAGAGGAACGTCGCCATCGAATCGCCAGCGTTTCCATGACCAGGCGCCGTGACCAAGACATGAAGATTCGGCCTTGCTGTCGCTGGTTGCTCCTTCACTTTGGCAGTCAGGGAGCAGTTGCGCTTGAGTCCATGACTTGCCGTCGTCCAGGGAGACGTCCACACGGATGATGGCACGGCCTCCGCCGGAGTATGCATATCCTGACATCGTCACAGGACGAACCGACGCAGATGTGTCGGACGCCTTATTTGATCCAGACTCCAATGCTCGATTGGCACTCTCCTGCTGTTTCTGCTTCCACTCTCCCAGCTGGACAGTCGTGATGGCGCTTTGGACTGGAAGCTCCTGAATCGCTGGCGCAGCGTCCCAGTCTACCTCGGTCTGATTTGGCCCAAAGCACTTGTAGTCTCGTCGCTGCCATTGGCTAGAGCTCTCCTCATCGCTCAGCGTGATATGCTTGAGCCACTTGACTGATCTTGCCGCAACATGACCTGGCACAATAGCGCGCAAGGGAAAACCATGGTCTCGCGGCAGGGGCTGGCCATTCATACCATACGCCAGAAGCACATCACCTTGCGGATCGATAGCTTTCTTGATCGGAATTGAGGCGCCGTATGCCTCCATGCCGGAGAACTGGACATGCTTCGCCTCGCTGGTACCTGCCATGGCCGAAGGCACGTCAAGACCGGCGTCTGCAAGCACATCTGCCAGCACGACACCTTCCCATGAAGCGTTGGAGATGGCACCAACTGACCACTGAAGACCGTTTGCCATGCGACCGGACCCTTCACTCATGTCCTTGCGCCTGTTGCCCGAGCATTGTAAAGCCGCAGTGACAGTGCGTGGCTTGAAGCGTGTCTTCAGATCCTCGAGAGTGTACTCTTTCATAGTGCCATCATCGAGCTCGACCGTGAGGACATGCTCCTCAGGATCTTTGACTGTTGGAACCCACATGTGGTTGCGCACATAGAACAGGTCATTGGGTGTGATAAATGACGCTGACATTGCTTCCCCTGGAGTTTCTGCATTTTGCGGTCTCGCAGTGCGCACAAGAAGATCCTTGTGTCGAGTGGGATCATCGGCAAAAGGGTCCTCAATCGCGTCGCTGGCTGGTCTTCCATCCTTTAGGTCTGCCGCATCGACATAACCGATGAGATACTGCTCGAGAATATCGTACACGTATTGAGTCTTGTGAATCGAGAAGATGTCCCAGTATTGATCGATCGAACCTCCCGCAGCGCGCAAGATGACAGAGCCGCCAGGATGGGCGGGTATCCAGTCGGTGATGTCGTAGACCTTGTCTTCGAAGACGACCCAGGGATTCGGTGATGAGGCATCGTGTTTGCGAACTTCGGCAAGACGGTAGCGTGGTCGACTTGAGTCGCGAGTATCGATTTCGGAGTCATTCGACTGGGAGAGAATTTCGGAGGCGGAAACAAAGTATGCTGTAGCGGGCGACCGATATTGACTGTATGCAAAAGCCGCGAGGCCAGCGCCAGCCACAAGTGTGCTTAGAGAAGCATAATGGCGCCCAGAAGAAGTTCTTGAGTCTTGCTTTCTCTGCGAATTCGATGTAGAGCTGTATGCGCAGCGCTGGATCGGTCTCGACGGTCGAATGGCATGTCGGGTCTGTACTGAGGCTTGGCAGGATCTGCAAAGCCGCTGGGCGAAGCGAAGGGAGGGAGGCTGGATGCTCATGACTGAATGGCAATGAAGAGTGATGTAATTACATAGGAGAGAAATAGTGCTGCAAGGTTGAAGCCATTGAGGACGTTCAAACAAATGCAATGACACGGAAAGACCGACGGATTGTTGAGTGTGGAGATCGAGCTGAGGGCATCGTGAAGCTAGAACGGGGACTAGGCACTATGACCACTAAATATACGGAGGATGTCAGCAGGGTTCGGTGATGGAGTTGTTACGAGACGGGAACATCACAGGCACACATGAAGGCCGCTGGCCAAGGTACGTACGAATGAGAGTTTGCTATCTCGTAAGACGGTGTCACGCGGGAAATTAGTCGCGACGAGAGTGCCGATGCTGGCCGCGTTGCTGCATGAAGCGCCTTCCCAACGGACTTTTGTCCTGTCGTGAGAGAAGTCGTGATGACGCATGTTCGGGCGAGGGTTACAAGGGTTAGGGTCATATCTATAGCGACGTCACGACTCTGAGTGATCCAGTGCTACCTCTTGGTGACTGCACATTCCATCAATTTGCTTACAATAACTTGCCCTATCATACTGTAGAATCCACTGGAGTACAACATGGTGCAAGAACCTCTAATAAAGACTGTCCCACGGGCAACACGAATGAGCTATCGCATTGGCCGTGGCGAACAGGGCGTCCTCACCTTCGAACCTTACAAGAGCTACCTTCTTCCATTATGGCGTTTTCGAACCGTTCCCGTCGCCAAAAAGAGCGCCAAAGATCTCTGGGAGAAGTTTGAAGAGTTCGACGACCAAGATGATTTTGTCGGTATGGACATGACACGAAAATTTATACAGATGGGCTTCACTCGCTCCAGGCGATACGCCAACCACGCTGGAGGGAGGAAATACGCTACCAAAGACAGCAAGAAACAACTGCCAAGGAGTGAGGATCACAAAGGGAAGAAGGAAAAGGAAGCAACAGCCGAGATTTTCAGAGAGTATTGGGATAAATGCAAAGCTCATGAGGGGTATCAACTCAAGAAGGAGGCTTTTCAGAAAGAGTTGAAGGAGTGGCTCAAGGCGAACCCACCAGAAGGGTCATGAATCCTCTTCGCATTGCCAGATGCAGCTATTCGCTCGCTGTCGAATTGAGCTGTCCGATTCAGTTGGCTCGCCTCCAGCTTGCACCGGCCATACCAGGCCGTTCTCTTTGCTCAGACTGTGGCTTCCTTGGGCTGTCCTCCCGGTCTCCCGATTGCCGATGACCACCGGTTTGTGGTCTTGCGATGTTGACTCTGACGGCCTGACCGCCGTGGAAAGGCTGGCCATCGAGGGCCTTTACGGCTGCCTGTGCTTGCTCTACAGTAGCCATATCGATAAAACAGTGGTGACTGTTGTCACCAAACTCTGAAGTGCCACGCAGACGGAACGGGATCACGCGCTTGCCGACAGCGGTGCTATTTGTGTGTCAGTGTCTCCTTTGGTTATGACCCATCCGTTGTACTTACACTTCGAAGCCCGAGAGAAACTCCCGTAGCTCAGCGTCATTCTCGAGCTGGTTGAGCATCTTAGGAAGTCCTGAAACAAACAAACGTCGGCCTTCCCGGCTGGCCGCATTCTCATCGGTACGCTGCTCGGATCGCAGCTCTCTCCCCTCAAGAGGTGCGCCACCCTCAGAGGACCTGACTCCCGAGCCTCGCCTCCAATCTCCCCAACGCTGAGTTGTCGAGTCCTGGTCTGCGAGACGATTACGCTCATATGACTTGTACCGCGGGGTCGAGCTCTTGGACTCACACGGCCCAGTCTTGATCGGACGACCCAGGAATTCTTGACCATCGAGAGCAGTCAAAGCCCGAGAGGCCTCCTCTGCCGTGGGGAGCTCAACGAAACAGTAGCCAGGGTTTCGGGCACTGATTGAGTCAATGGACATGTGAATTTTCTCATGCTTGAAGCCATGAGTTGCCAACAGAACCTCAATATCCTCCGGTTTGGCTGAGTAGCGAATGCTGCCGACGTAAATCCGACGTCCCTCCTCGACGGCAGTCCTGGAATCGTTGTTGTCCGCCATTGCTGAAATTGTGGTGGTAGCAATGTCTTGCGAAAGAAAATGAGGGTCGAAAGCAAATGAGCAGGGAAATTCTCTAAAATGAAGCAAACCACGATAATTCGATGGCGGATAAAAAGTGGAACACCACCAACAATAGTGACCTGCACGTGATGAATAATGTTACAGAGTGAGCGCCATGTAAGGAAGAGCTATTTTACGCGTTGGGGTTAATAAAGAATGCAGACATAGTCTGTCTGACAGAGTTTGACTGCGGCAAAAAGGGCGGTGAAATGGCGCATATTGGTAAGGTTGACAGCCCTGGGTGCCGGCGCGCTGTGAAGCTTGTGTCAGAGACGATGTACGCGGCAGCTGAAGTGATTGCCTCACGGCAGGTTCCCGTTTCCGTCCCTTTTTGTTTGCTGGCGCATGCCGCGGTCCGATGCCTCGAGCCGCGATGGATAGAACATGCTCTTTGACACCACTGAATGCACGTGAAGAAGCATTGTGGTAACACAGACGGCTACCGAACCAGGATTGGCAAAGATCGAGTCAAGAAAGAAATGGGGCTTGGCACAGCTGATCAGGTGGGCTTGAAATCATGGTCATTAGCCGATGAGATCTTTGTATTGGTCTGACATGGCTGCATGCCTAGGTAAGCAGTTGTCGCTTACGCCGTGAAGCTATCCTTACGATTCCTAATCGTACTCAAAAGTAGCTATATCTCTCTCGCACTGGGAACTAGAGATCTTTGGTGGAAATTCAGTTTACATACGATGTAGGAGGATCGTGGCATGGCTGCCTGCCTTCTTCAGGCTGGTGCATATAAATGATTGTCGAGTCGTGGGTAGCCGAGGCCGAAGCAGCTCGCTGGGCGTCTTCTGCCCTGCAAGTCACTTACAATGACCAATTCGAAGAACTCGAAGAACTGATGTGATCAAAATAGGAGGTTGATGTCGCTTAGAAATCGACCTCATGCTGTCTTAGGAAATGCTTATAAAGCTGTTCATGTGCAAGAAACGTCATTGTGGCTTGCCAGACATCCAATGAAGCAAATGGTGTAAGACAAAGTTGGAGACCTCAATCATGGCATTGATGGCAGAGACCAGCATGATGGAGTTCGAGTCATTTGTTTGCTGGCATATATAAAGCTGTCTGACAGACAATGCCCAGATAGCAGATGTTGGACTTCATACCGGCACCTCAACCTCGTAAGTTGTCTGAAGCAAGCTGTCATGATGAGACTAAGTCTGTGTGCACTGCTTACGGTCGCGGACCTCGTAAGGTCCAAGCCAACAACTTGCAAAGGTGTCAAACCTTTGAAGATTGACCTGTCAGCCAAGGTGCCACATATGCTTGACCTGATCCGCCTTACAGAGTTGCCGCCCAAAGACCTCGAAGCTGCCAGGGAGTCAGACAACATGACTGAGTCTTTCGGCATTGAACTCGATACGCTATCGAACTGGCGCGATAAATGGATCAATGACTTTGATTGGGACACTGAGCAGGTGAAACTGAACAAGTGAGCGGCTTTCAGTTTCAAGTTTTTCCTGTTTGTGACTGATGGTAATTGCAGACTGAACCACTATGAAACCACAATTGAAGGCCTGAAGATACACTTCGTCCATCACAAGTCTTCACAACCTGACACCATTCCGCTCATCGCGCTTCATGGCTGGCCAGGCTCTTTCATGGAAATGAAGCCTCTCATTCCACGACTTACAAAGTCTCCGGAAGGTCAAAATGAGCCGACATTTGACCTTGTGATTCCCTCCCTAATTGGATATGGCTTGTCATCGCCAGCTCCAGATGGCTGGAACATCACAGACTCAGCCCGTGTGTTCAACACACTTATGACCAAAGTTCTCGGGTACGACAAGTATGCTGTCCATGGAACCGATTGGGGAGCTGTAGTAGCCTATCAGATGTATACAAACTTCAACGAGAGCAATCGTGCTGCGCACTTCACGATCATCCCGTTCACACCGCAGTCCGAAGCGCAGCTTGCGGAGAAAAACATTACTGTCACTGAAGGGGAGAGGTTTCAGCTACAGAGAAGTAATGACTGGGTGAATGGAGGAAGCGCATACTTTAATTTGCAGCAGACAAAGGTATTTGTGCAGCACTCCGATATGCTCCGAAGCGATGCTAATGCTCTTCATTAGCCCAATACCATTGGCCTTGCTCTTCACGACAACCCAGTAGGGCAATTGGCCTGGATAGGCGAGAAGTTCATCAGCTGTGAGAATTCCCAAAGAACCACATTAGATGCGATAACTAAGAACTGCAGGGTCCGACCCTCGTCCAGGCATAGGGTCATCACTACTAACCAGCACCGAGATTCTCCGCCACGTAACATGGTACTATTTGACCGAAACATTCATCTCATCGGCATATATGTACGCGCAGAATCCTGATGGGTGGGTTGACGAGTATTCGATGGCGAAGACAGATGCACCAATGCTCTTCAGCAGCTTCAAATGGAACATTGCATTCTGGCCGCGAGAGCTCATTGCGACGGTCGGAAACTTGGTCTACTACAAGTGTAAGTCTTGATCCAACAGAGAGAGGCAAGACAATTATAGGCTAATGAGCATGGCCAGTCCACGAGTTTGGAGGGCACTTTCAGTCGCTGGAGGACCCCGATGCAGTTGCTGAGGACATACGACAGATCGCGAAGTATTGGTAAAGATGATGGAGCACAAGCACGCAATCCCGGTTTAATGAAATGATTGATTATTTCTGAATTTCACGAGGAGGTCAAATGCATTCAATACCAAGAGTCAGCGACGAGTTCCAGTGGCCCTTATCCGTGATCGGCGTTCTACTCCGGGGCATATCCGAGTATGCGGGGGAAACCCGGAGGCTAGATCAAGAGCTTCACTTCCAAGCTTCGACTCAAGAACTGCGATCCCAAGACAATCACAAACCCTCTAGCACATTTGCGACTTGCGATCTGATTACGTCTTTTGCCATGCTATCCAGATCTAACAGACAGGCATGCCGCCTGCGACATCAGCCTTTGATCGCAGCCTTCGCCGAACGCACAGCCGCGCCATACATCCAGCGCGGTTCATGGAGCCGACAGCCTGTCAAACACCTGTCAACCACTGCTTCTTGCAGAAGCCAGACAATCGCGGCTACAAATTCTTCACCAAACAGAGTAAATGAGAGGGCTGGCCCGACGGAGATCCAAAGCAGTGGCAAGACCAAAGATGGTCGAACGTTGAAACCGAGAAGCTATCCGAAGTTTGATAACCTTGAGGATGAGAGGCTGTATCGCAAGCAGCATCTGGCAGCTGCCTTCCGAGTCTTCGCCGATCGAGGCTTCGATGAGGGTGTAGCTGGGCACATCTCCGTTCGTGATCCGATCTTGACCGACCACTTCTGTAAGTTCTGCGCTTTCGCCATGATGAAGGTGGCACTGACGTGGAGCATGCAGGGCTCAATCCGCTATCTATGCATTTCTCCCTCATCAAAGTCTCGGATCTGATCTTATGTGACGAGGACGGCAATGTGGTAGAGGGCAACGAATGCGTCAACGGAGCTGCCTTTGCCATCCATTCCGAGATCCACAAGGCTCGTCCAGACATTACGGCGGCATGTCATGCTCACAGTGTACACGGCAAGGCATTCGCCGCCTTTGGCAGAGAGCTCGAGATGATCACGCAGGATGCTTTGAGATTCTACAAGTCTCATGGCGTGTATCGGGAGTTCCATGGCGTAGCGGTCGACGCCAACGAAGGAAAGCAGATTGCTGCAGCACTTGGTGATGGGAAAGCTGCCATTCTGCAGAATCATGGACTCATCACGGTGGGCAAGAGTGTCGACGAGGCGGCATTCTGGTTCATCAGTCTTGACAAGACCTGCCAAGCGCAGCTGCTTGCCGATGCCGCGGCCGCAGGAGGTTATGAGAAGCAAATCATCAATGATGAGGAAGCTGCCTTTACCGCCCAGCAAGTCGGCGGGCCCGAGAAGGGCTGGCTGGCTTTCCAACCTTGTGAGTAAAAGCACAACTTTGCCATACCTTACTCGCTGACTTACAATCAGACTACGACGAACAACTTGCGAAGACCAAGGGTGACTTCTTGAACTAGATCAGCCAAGATCGTATGGTAGGGCTGGACTGTACCACCGTGGTTGTTGGACGAGACGAATACGACCAAACCGGGGTTTGACATATATCCCCGTGTCTGTGCCGACATGCCGGCTCCCTGGTAGCATCGAGAAATTGGCACTGCAAGGCCTTGAAACAGAACCAACACCATGCCGTCAGCTCAAGAACGACGTGATTTCATCTTGCCAAACGCCCACATGCCGTGAACCATTTCAAACGAGTCCTAGATGCTGCAAATCGTAAGGCCATATGCAAGACCTCAGGGGTCCAAAGGCAAAGCCGAACAATGGAGAAGCCGCCCGCGTTCAGCGTCGTAATTGCATTCCAGCGCGATGTTGCATTCTCTTCGCGCTGTGCCGCAAGCCCACTGAGCATATGGGCGCTTGGCACTCTGGAGTGGGCATACAAGTCGACAAAGACAGGTTGAGAGTAAGCGCTAGCGAGAGGGTCCTTGATTCTGAAGCAGCCCACAAATTGGTGCTCGCTTCGCGATGATGGATGCATGATAGTAGTAGTATGACGACTCAATAGGGGCGAGTCCTAGGAAAGAGACCGAATGTTAATGGACTCCTGGTTGAGTCTACAGCATGCATCATGCAGGTACAGGACTCCAGTGGCACGTGCCTGCCTCGGGCCCAAAGGGTGCAGTGCGAGTGTTCATTCTCGTAGGCGCCTTTTCAGCCCGTTAGTAGTGGATCATGCTGTGCTCGCGCTGGTTACACAACCACATCGAGGCAGGCACCGCCATCGTTTCCAAGCAATAATTTCTCTACCTGCATCACACCATAGAGTCATCATGCAATCTTCGATTCCTCCTCACTTTCGCCGCATGCTGCATTTCATTCGCCTACCTCGATGGCACACACAAACACGATTTTAACTACAGTATAACCGTCAGCGAGCGTCAGTCCCTCAAGCCCCCCCTGGCTCATTTCCCCTGCGCACATCCACCTGGTGCCTGGCGCTAAGCCCTAGGTGGACAATGGGCCCTGCGGATATGGTTGCGGCCGCCCGTGGATCTCCCTTGCTTTTTTGCCTGCACTTGCCAGATCTCGCCGAAGACCTGGTCTGCCAACTGTCTATCATTTCCTTGTACAGGCAAAGTCTCTCAGCCAAGTGGATTTTTCTACCATCACTGAAGAGATGCTCGTGCTCGATTTGAACGCGTTCTCCACGGCTCAAGCCGGCCGGGACGAAGTTACCGACTCCTTCGATAGGTTGGAGAACGATTGGCGAAGGGCATTCAGTTAGCAAGACGGTGACAAAGGTCCTACTCGTCAATATTCGCGTCCACCGTATTGGGCAAGCCGAAATGAGGCCATAGACCTAATCACGGTCCTGAAAGTCCTACAATTTATGGATGCCTGCCGTTACTCTACACCCAACTGCGCCGGTATGCGATCGCATCGCGAAATTCAGGCCCTTCAACGCGATTGCAAATTCTTTCTTGATGGTCTCACTTTGAGCTGATGTCTCACACTTTAGGCTTTGGTGAATGCTTCTCTGGCCATCGCCACATGTTCGACGCGCGCTGAAGCCTCGGCGGACCAAGTCCGAACCACCTGGGTTGTAGTGTGCGGAAGAGTCCGTCAGGCTGCGCCTCTCACTGGCACGCGCCCAGTGGTCCAGCGATGGGGCTCGAATCGCTCAGAGGCGAAAGTGCAACCACTCCGAGCTGAGATCTGACCAACCTGCACTGATGGAGGTTGCAGACAATGCGCTCTTTGTGACGGAAGAATTCAATGGTTCTTGGCCATTGCAACCAGAATGTGCCGCAGCATACCTCTTTATACTATTTGAGTAAAAGATTGGCATTGTGTGATGTCTTGAACGACAATGGCGCATCCAAGAGCAGTAGGGCGATGATGGTTCGGACTATCGAATGCCAAGTTGCCAGGCGAAGGTGCCGGGCGGTCAGGGAGACCCTGGCCTGGGGTCCGCCTCGACGCTCCTGGATCCAGATACGTTACTTTGACTAGCATCATGGGATTCTTCAGCTATTCCCGACTCTCACGAATTTGCAACCCAGGATCCGACTCGTGGAGACTCATAGTCGGCATCTCAGCCGCGCAGACATATGCATCTCCACATAAGCTGTACTGGTCCATCGTCTTGACCAGCTTGATCATGACTAGGCCACATCACAATAGCCTTGGCATCTCACGCTCATTCGACCTTTCACAACGCTGCTCACCCGACGTCCAGTCACATTGTGCCCACCCCCTTACGCATGGGTGTCTCATCTCACGATAGCCTTGAGTGTGGATGCAGACTTTTGAACCAGTTCTAGAACGGACCCCTGACTAGCACGCGGGAAAATACGCCATGCGTGGGTGGCGGCCCTATTATCCACCCAGTCCGGACGATTGGAGCCCTCTTCCCATGCTACCAGGCAGGTGTGCAAATTAGAGACAGCGCACATGCGCGGTGAAAGAGGTAAGTGACGGGGCGTGACGGCGTGACCGTGAAGCCGGACTAGACGGGTGGCTTGCCCATGGACTGGCATGGCGCCTGGAGAGGAGGAGGAGGCCTGCTCTAGTATATAGACATGAGCCTGGCCCGCCTCGTGGCTTACACCGTTCTCTTGGTCTTCTTGTTTTGGTAGCGCTTCGCACTTGTCACTCATTTCTTGTGTCGAAACTCGCCGCAATCATGTTCTCTTTCAAGTCACTCCTTACAGTCGTTCTTTTGCTGCAAACTGCAGCCGCAGCTGGTTATGTCAACGCTGCCTACTATGCTTCCTGGAAACAGTACAATGGCCACCCCATTGAGGCGCTGAACTTCCCAGCGCTGAGCCATGTCATTTATGCCTTTGCCAGCATCTCCGCCAACGGCACTGTGTAAGCCTGACTTGATCGTTCATTCAAGTGTGATAATAATACTAATGACTCAAAAGCCAGCCCACCGATGACTACGCTGACTACAAGATGCTTCACGATGGCGATGTTGCGCAGTCTGGAAACAACGCCTATGGCAATGTCAAGCAGCTCTACCTTCAGAAGAAGGCCAACCGCAAGCTGAAGACCCTGCTTTCCATTGGAGGCTACACTGCCTCCCAGAACGGCGACTTCATCAACGCCAGCAAGAACGAGCCTTCTCGCAACCGCTTCATCAACAGCGCCATCAAGCTCATGCTCGACTACGGCATGGACGGCATCGATCTCGATTGGGAGTACCCTACCAGCAAGGCCCAGGGAGAGAACTTCTACCTGATCATCAAGAACCTTCGTGATGCTCTCGATGCCAAGTCCAAGGCCCTTGGCCAGAACTACAAGTACCTCCTGACTGCCGCTGTCCCCGCTTCCCCCGACAACTACAGCAAGATGCCTCTGAGCAAGATGAATGCTCGTCTCGACTTCTTCAACCTCATGGCTTACGACTACGCCGGTAGCTGGAGCCCGGTTGGTGCCCACGCCTCTGCTCTCTACAACGACAAGAGCAACCCCAAGTCTACTCCCCTCAACACCGACACCGTCGTCAAGGGCTACCTCGCCTCCGGCGTCAGCGCCAACAAGATCAACCTCGGCATTCCGCTTTTCGGCAAGTCCTTTGCCAAGGCCGGTGGCCTCGGAAAGAGCTACTCTGGCACGCTCGGCGACAAGAACGATTACTCCATCCCCTTCTACAACCTTCCCAAGGCCGGAGCCAAGGTCATCGAGAAGCCCGATGCCGGCGCCCTCGTCACCTGGGACAGCAAGACCAAGGAGCTTGTCACCCTCGACGGCGGATACAGCGCCAAGCTCAAGTCTGCCTACCTCAAGAAGCAGGGTCTTGCTGGTGCCTTCTTCTGGGACAGCTCTGGTGACAAGACTGGCAAGAACAGCTTGATGACCATCACCAAGTCTGCTCTCGGCAGCCTCGAGAACACCAACAATCAGCTCATGTACCCGAGCAGCGAGTTCGTCAACATTCGCAACGGTGTTCCCACCAGCAAGAAGTAAACGTTTTCGTGTTGAAGAAACAGGAGGTTGAGGAAAAGGCGAAACGGTATATGGACTTGTGTATATCCTGTATATTTCATCATGTGATCATGCACTTCGAGTGCTGGTCCGCAGCGATCTTTCAAGAATTCCTACATGTCATGGCATAAAAATTGCATCACCATCGCATCACCACGTGACAAAGTGAACGAGTTAAGCCTTCGCTCTCACGAAAAGCAAAACTCAAAACTGACACATCTCATCCTGCAACGGATACTCCTCCGAGGCCCCAGAGCCGATCGCTGCAGACGATGTATACGCACATTCGCCCAAGGGGCTGGCTTATCCGCGCGTCTCCTCTTTCCATCCCGCAGCGACCAACTACAGGCGGCTCCGGCACGTGCAAAATCACGCTGCATAATGACTTGTACAGTTTCCCTCTGGAATTCGAAGTTGACGCGTAAAGTATGTGTCTGACCGCGAATTAAGAAGGCATTGCCGGCCGCCATGTCTCAGCCCCTGACCCGTCGCCCGTCCCATCTGCCATGAACCACATTCCACCGACTCCCTGGCGCCGGAGCGTACAGATTTGGCTTGAAGCAGATCTGGGAACTTTTCCGGGAAAAGCTTGTTCGAATGAATCGATGACGCAGGAGGCTCTTCAGAGATGATGGAAGTATGATGAGGCAAGTAATGTTTCTTGAGAAGTGTTAGAGTAGTGAGCCTCACGATGGCCGTCGTTGGGTGCATGAACGGACGTCCGTTGATGTCTCGGGAGCAATCTCTCATGTCTTTAGCCTCACACGCACCGCGAAAAGGGCTGGCTAAACGACTGCGATACAGTAATTGCCATAGCCAGGAATGGGCTTTACTACGAATTTTCTACTGGCTCCAGCGAAAGAATATAGGGTCCTATCTCACTTGCACGCTATACCCTTGCACTCTGAGCAGCGCCGGCATTTGATCTCAAAGGCTATCAAGTGCCGATCGCACGATCTGCAGATCATCGTATTCTTGACTGCTGGATACATTCAGCCTTCTCTACCACTTGAGACTTCCTGTGAGGGGGCTGGTCATGACGCTCCCGAGACATGAGTCTTGGACTTGGTCAAGATAATCCGTGAGAGTGGGAAGGGATTGTGTGCCGACCATGAATTCACACAGTCTTAATATGAAGTCATATCCCTCCTATCACCGCTTCTAGAGAATCTCCTGTTGTTATTCCTCGGTCTTCACAATAAGGAAACCGACAACTTCATCATGGGTAATGTAATCGGGTGGATCAACGACAACCTCGTCGAGGATGAGAGACAAGGGGAGGCTCGGAAGGAGAATCAGCCACAATCAGTATGGGGTTCGTCATTACCATGAACTCGGTCTTCCTCTTATGACCTTTACTGACGTTCAGACAGCCATGATCAACACTTTGGTACCGACATTGGTCGTCACATCTATCTACCTCTTCGTCTTCCTCGTCACAAGAAGATCACAAAAGCGATTCTACGCACCAAGGTCTTATCTGGGATCGCTGTTGCCACAGTAAGTCTCGAAACTGATCCGAAAGGCCCATACGTTCTGACACTACTTCTCAGAGAACGAAGCCCCGAATTACCAGATGGCTGGTTCAGATGGTACAAAACACTGTGGAAGATCCCCGACCTCTTCGTTCTCCGACACCAGAGCCTCGACGCCTATCTTTTTCTTCGATACCTCCGCATCTGCACGGCAATCTGCTTCGTCAGCCTTCTCATTACCTGGCCCATCCTTCTACCCCTCAACATCACCGGCGGCAACGGCAAGTCCCAGCTTGAGCTGCTCTCTTATAGCAACATCAACATCAAGGCACACAGTTCACGGCTTTACGGACATGTAGCGGTCGCATGGGTCACATTTGGCTTCGTGTTATACATGATCACGCGAGAGTGCATCTTCTACATCAACCTCCGTCAAGCATACCTCCTCAGTCCTAGATCCGCCAACCGCATCTCCTCACGCACTGTGCTCTTCACATGCGTTCCGACTGAGTATCAAGATGAGGGCCGCATCCGAGCCATCTTCGGTAGCACAGTCCGAAATGTGTGGTTTGCGGGCGACACCAAAGTTGTCGATGAACTTGTCAAGCGCCGAGACCAGACAGCGATGCAGCTCGAGCAAGCAGAAGTCGACTTTCTCAAGAGCGCGAACAAGCTGCAGATCCGTACCGCCAAGTTGGCAGAGAAGCAGGACGCTGAACTAGACCTGCGCGATGTATCTTCACCAGAGCTTCTTCAAAAGCTTCGACCGACTCGTCGCACTGGCTTCATGGGTATCTTCGGAGAGAAGGTCGATGCAATCACCTGGTTCAGAGAGAAACTGCAAATCGATATCCCGAATGCCGACGAAGCCCAGGCTGCCTGGCGCCAGGGAGCCTATAAGAAGGTCCCGGCTGTCTTTGTAGAGTTCAACACTCACACAGAGGCGCAAACTGCTTTCCAGCTTGTCACGCATCACCACGGCTTCCGCATGACACCCAAGTATGTCGGAGTCCGGCCAGAAGAGGTCATCTGGAAGAACCTGGGGATGTCCTGGTGGCGCATGGTCATCTCGCAGTACGCAGTCTACCTCTTCGTTGGTGCTCTGATTGTCTTCTGGGCGATTCCTGTGGGTTTGTTCGGTA
Source organism: Sarocladiaceae sp. CBMAI 1973 (assembly GCA_021347865.1). Lineage (NCBI taxonomy): Eukaryota > Fungi > Ascomycota > Sordariomycetes > Hypocreales > Sarocladiaceae > Sarocladiaceae sp. CBMAI 1973. The sequence goes on from WNLN01000013.1 coordinate 28,605, forward strand.
TCATTGCTCAGGTCAGCCTCATTCAGTCTTTGCCTGGCTTGACCTGGATCCAATACATACCAGATGTAAGTCTTTCGTCCTTGTTATATGCCCTGGGAACAAGCTTGCTAACACCGCTCAAAGCAAATTCTCGGAGTCATTTCTGGTCTTCTACCAGCCGCCGTTCTCTCGTGGCTGATGTCACTCGTTCCCGGCATCATGCGCCGCTGCGCTCGTATAGCTGGTGCAGCGACCGCAGCCGAGGCCGAGCTGTTCACGCAGAATGCCTACTTCATCTTCCAGCTCTTGCAAGTTTTCCTTATCAGGACCATCACGGACACCGCCGCCTCAGCGATTGTTCAGGTCGTGCAGGACCCAACGTCGGTCTTCAGCATTCTCGCTGAGGCTCTACCTACATCTTCGAACTTCTACATCTCATACTTCATCATCCAGGGATTCACTATTGCTATCGATGTGATGACGCAAGTCGTTACTTGTGTCTTCTTCAACATCATGTACCGCTTTGGAGCTGGTACTCCACGTCGTATGTACAGCAAGTGGACCAGCCTGGAGTCGGTCTCTTGGGGAAGCATCCTACCTGTCCATACCGGCATCGTAGTCATTAGTAAGTGCTCATCTTCAAACCTGAACTATAGTGACTAACCTCCATAGGCATTACATACGCAGTCATTGCTCCCTTCCTCTTGATATGGTCTACCATTGGTCTCTGGATCTTTTACCAGGCATATCGCTACAACATTATCTTTATCTCCGACACCAAGATCCACACTTTGGGCCTGCTATACCCGAAAGCTCTTAAGCAACTATTTGCAGGCCTCTACATTGCCGAGATCTGCTTGATTGGCATCTTTGCTGTCAGCATGGCTGTGGGTCAGGCTGCCTTGATGATTGTGTTCCTCATTTTCACCATCCTCTATCACATCACTCTCAACAGAGCCTTGGACCCGCTTCTGTACAACATGCCATGCACTATTCAAGCTGAGGAAGAACTATTGCAGTATCCTGACTCGGACCACGACGACTCGACCATGATGGAGGAGGGATTTAGTCAGGTTCAGGCCGGGCCGAGCAACAAACCCGAGGAGCGCCGACCGAGTGTGCCGTGGAGTACACGCACCATCCCCGAGTACAAGCCCAGCTTCCTCCAAAAGTTCCTCATGCCTTGGAAGTTCACCGACTATTGGACTCTGCGGCGCATCGTTGTACGAGGTGATCTCAACGTTATCGACCGCTACCCACAAGAGATTGAAGCATCAGCATACCTTCCTCCCTCTGTGAGGTCGGAAGCACCTGTGCTGTGGATTCCGCGAGATAGAGCTGGTGTATCGAAGATGGAGATTGAAGATACGGAGAACGTGATTGGCATCACGGATGAAGGATGTGCATTGGATAATTCGAATCGTCTGCGGTGGGATACTGCGGAGGCGCGTCCGCCGATATGGACGGAGAAGATCATCTATTGAAACCTGAGCAGAACACCTGCTCTTAACGAGACCAAGACTGTACATAGATACCACCTGTATAAAGAATCATGAACCAAGTAGCCTTCAGAGACCCACAGTCACATTTCGCTTTGACATCTATGCTCCATGCGTTGCTCTTGCTTCCATCCTCTGCTTCCGTATAGTTGTGCTGCTGATCTTCGATTCAAAACTCTCTTTGCCGGTCTCTCTGTTCTCCGGCGCCACGCCTCCAGCATCCAACACATCAATCTCATACGCTTCTAATGGGTTCCATCCCTTGTCGCCCCTCTTTTTATTGATCGCAGCCCCTCCACTCCGGGTCTCTGCAGAGACAACAATTGCTCGGATACCCTCCTCTGTAATGGTTGGGCCGAAGGGATCGGGGATGTTCACACAACGAACGAGCAGCCTGCCGTCCCTCAAATGGGCTTGGAACTCATCGTTGTCCTTGGGCGCTGGTGCTGAGTCTGTTTCTGGGTCCCTTGCTGCGCTGACCTTGAGGTCTATGACTGTCTCGAGGAAAGAGATTACGGATCTGGCTCGACTTGTCCATGGTTGAAGTTCCTCTGCGTACGCCTTCTTCACTAGGAGCGCATCACCGGAAATACCAACGATAAGCTCAGTCGTTTGTTCTGGTGCATCTGCTACCAATAGAGCCGTCGCATGGAGCAGGAGTTTGTGCCCGACATGGAGGTGATCGAACGTCCCGCCTAAACAAACGGAGTTGTATGGCTTTGTGATGCTCACAGTCTTATCGCTATGCCCCTCGCCATGGGCCTCTCGTCCAGTTGTGAGCGTTATGCCGCAGTCAACGGCGATTATTTGATCTTGCAGTAACTTCATCTTCCCTTCTGCGAGCTTTAGGAACTGCCCGAGTAGTCCATAGCCCTCTTCTGAGCTGGGATGGAACACTGTCTTCCACGATTGCTTCCGCCGCGAAAATGCGAGCAGGTCAGGTACAGTAGTACCATTGCCTCGCTCTTCCGATTCGATCAGTCTCTCGGGACTATAGTCTCTGCCCTTGGTGTAGTCGACGAGCACGATTCTGACATCAACACTGCCCTTCTCCACAGCGCCGACATCCGTGGCGATGCCCTTCTCCGCGCATACCGAGGCAACGATGGCATAAAGCGCGGCGAGCAGCGACTGCGCATAAGTCCACTTCACTTGTCTCGAACTTGATGACGCGGGTCCCTCGAGCGCTGGACATGCTACTGCGAGCACGAGCGTCGTCGGGCTGGCATGTTGTGAGAGGCGGGTGAGGACGGCGCTGAGTGTGGGTCGGTAAAGGCTGTTGAGCGCGGCCTGTGAGGATGCTTCTGAAGGCCATGACAACAGAAGAAGATGAGGCTGTTGAAGATCGCCAGCCATGGTCATGAGATTGATGCGGTTGGCGTTGCTCGGAAGCGATTGATGTGGCAAGGTGAGAGAGAGCGGCTTGTACGAGAAACGTGGGGTCGCAACACAAGCATCAGACCATGCCGATTTGGAGGCAGCCAAGCACGGACAACACCACTTCAACCTTAGCACATTGCTGCACTTTCTGAAGAAAACAAAAATGAATATGTACTTGGGATAGTTTGTGAGTGGTGAAGCTCATAGACCACATTTATTATTGTTACATGGCTACCGCACGAGAAGAATGAGCGCGTCTCAGAACTGAGGCTCAGGAACGCGATGAATTACACCTCAGCGCTTCATCTTCGAAGCCCAACTTTCACATGTCAGAGCATTGACATAGCTCCAACGAGGCCCTTTCGAGGCCCCATCATCCACCAAAGTCCTTGATACTTCGCCACGCGCTTGCCAATGACTCGGCATGACGATGTTCATGCTCCTTAAGTAGATGGTGTCGACGTGGCTGTTCTGAGTCATTTGTAGCCATCGCGATCACGTCGCATACTGCTGCCATAGTCTTGAGATACGAACAGGTTCTTTCATAATCCACGGCCATGATTCACATCTGTTGCACAGTGTTGCTGACGGTTGTGAGATTCCCAGGCACAGTAAGCAACAGAGTGACGGGTGGCGTGACAGTTTCGGCGAGCCTCGCACAGGTGCTGGCATTTGGCTGCGCGCGCTTGCCGAGTTCCTACAGAGTATAGCTCTGCAGGTGTCCGTGGCGTTGAGGCGACTTTCAGCGAAGAGGATCCCTGTCCCCATCAGATAGGTGGTAGGAGATCTATCAGGCTGACAACAAGCTGTCGATATCAACTCTTTGGAAGTAGCTGATGTGGCCAAACTCGACCCAATATTGAGCCAGCTTATTGGGACTGATTAGCATGAGTTGGCTCTCGATGAACATATCTAAAAATTACATTTTAGCTGTTGTTGCCATGACGAAGGGGGAACAGCGTGGACCACAAACCTTCGACGAAGCCCGTCAAAGCGACATGTCCTTTGCTTCGGACCACTCTAGTGCCTCTGGGGTCATCTCCCATCAAGACATCATCATGTACAAGACCGACGTATCCGTCCGGTCCAAGATCATCAGCAACAAAAGTGTACTCCCCGCGAGGTACATTGGGGTCTCCCGTTAGCTTGATGGCTTCCAGGCGACCACGAAAAACGCGAGCTTCCAAGCGCCGCTGCTCCCAGTCCTCCTCAGTCTCGTCTTCTGATCGAACGAGGTCGAGCTCAGCATCAGTTGCCGGTGGCGCGTCAGGCTGATGAATGAGGAGAAACTCGAAGCCATGTCCACTGTAGTCGCCTACCCAGATCCCTCTCCACGGCCTGGTCTTCGTTGGCGTATAAAGCTCTGGGTTTAATGTCGCATAAGCAGCTACATCTTCGCCCAACCGAACGCCGATTGCTCCTGACATCTCCATCCATCTTCTGATTCGAAAAGTCTGGTCAGATACCTCCTCGCGTCGTCTTGGTCTACTTTCCATGGGCAATTCGAAAGGGTAGCTTTTGATGTAATCTCGGGCTGGGATGATCGGTGGAGGCCAGAGTTGCTGGTAAGGGAAGCTTGCCGCCATGCTCTCTTGTATGACCTCATCGGCGAGAGGGCGAGTGAGCGATAAAGAATTGTGTATCCCTTCTGAGCGGTCGCCAAGCGGGACGGGTATCTCGTCAAGCCATGGATGTAGTTTACTGGCGCTGCTCTCCTCCGAATGGTTGTTTGCGTCCTCTGGCAGAAATTGCAGAACTGGCCTGGTCGTATGCAATCCTGCTGTCGCTTCAAAACTGTGAATAACAACCCGGCTGTCTGATTCCCACGCCTGGTATGTTTTGCTTTGAGGCGCAACAACGGCTTGGTAGGCCTCGATGCACGCTCTCGCAGGGTCAAACCGTGCGATGATCAAGCGTCCAGTAAGTTCGAGATTGGAAAACCATAGTCGATACTTTGGGAGAAACCAAAGCCGGTTATGCAGTGCGTACAGCTCACGGAAGCTCGCCACAGGACCTGGTGTCGTGAGCACTGTTCCGGGAACATTTTCCTGAACGAGTCTTTGCCAGTGCACCTCCGAGATTGCATGCTCACGAAGAAAACGGCATGTCGCAGACGTCAAAGCAAGTTGATAAGGCTCAAGATACTCTAGAATTTCATGTACCAACTCAGGCGGCAGCTTGAACAGCGGGCAAGCTGCTGAGTCCACAGCCGGTCCGTGCCGATGTGATGCCACATCTGAATGTGTTGAGTCTTCTGCAAGAAAGGTCAGAGCTTGTCTGAGGAGGATGAAGGACTGGCTCGACATACCGTGCATGCTGTTCTCACCCGAAGAGTATGCCCTTTTCCGCAGATTTGTATGCCCTCGTCGAGCCGAACTCTCACCTATTCGAGTCCCAGCAGGTTTGGGGGATTCCACGCCGCTCAAAATCTGCAGGTTGCTTTCGTTCTCAGCGTCGATGTTGCCGTAATTTCTGGGCGACGTCACAGCGAGAGTAGGGACGTAAGGCCTGTCAGACTGGTCCTCGGGAGGTGATATTGGTCGGGGTTTGGGAGCAGAAGGCTGTCCCTCTTCAGCCATTGCGAAGAGACGGCGTCATGGACACTTTTTCTTTGCCCGACACTATGGTCGCAGAAATGGCACGGATTCCGCGGGTGAAGCTGCTCTACTGTTGTGAGAAATGGGCTAGGCTGAGTCGCACGTCGCCTCGTTCGACTTGCGTCGTTCGAGTGGCTCACGTTTCATGGGCTTTCTTCGATACAGGTGCCTTTAGCGCATGCCAAATAGGCTGTAGACGTGTGGCCGCTGAACGTGAAGTTCAGGATTTTGGATTCTTGGCGATAAAGCATCGGAACCGCGATGCTGAGCCGACACCTGGAGACGAAAGATGATATGGGTGAAGGTCGTGGTTAGAGGAATCGAGATGGGAAATGGTGACGGAGACGACACCTGCGGCATCGGAGGCTGGCTGAACGAGTACCCTAAACCATGTTCGGGCCTACAAGATATCACAACAAATTGCTCAATCACTAACACGCTACAGCATAAAGTGAACAACTAATGTTCTCAGAAAAAAGCAATCTGGGTGACGGTTGGTCTACCTGACACACGCGAGTCGTTGTGCATATAATGCTTGTCGCGTATTATGGTCGCCGAGAAGCGCCTCGGCACGTCACCGCGAAGGTACTCTTTGAGACTCTCCAAAACCGTCAATTACAGACGCGGTTCCGGACTACTGGATCGCAAAACTTGCTATCATGTCGCAATATGATCGAAACGCTAGCATCCCGGCTTCATCGCGTGCACACGTCTTCATCCCGGTTCCGTCTACTCCCCGACATGCGTCAAGCACAATGTACGGGGGTCACATTGCTGGGCATCTCCAATCTATTCTTAGCATGTCTGGCTTATCCAGCTTCCAAACTGGGCTGCCTCGGGATTTAGCACTAGGCTTTATTTGTATTACAGGCACTTTTATTCAACATGTGGCAGCCGATCGACATGTTCGTCATCGCTCGATGCTGTTGTCCGTGACCGCTAATGGGACGCACGTTGAGCTCCGACAGCCACTTTCACATGTTCCATGCCAGCCATTCCATCGGCGCTCGTTGGGAACGCCCATGATCATAAGAAGAGCTTTGACCGCGCAATTTGAGCAGATTTATATCGATTGAGAATGCTCCATACCTCGTGGAGAATGAGATCCCAACCGAAACTGGGGAAACGCTAACTCGAGTAAGAAGCTCAGATCCCCAATACGGCAGCTGTTTGCCCAGCCTCATCTAATCTCCGGAATATCGGATGTCTAGCGTCTCGATGCCAGCATCTCGTCTAGCACTGACCCCCGGGGACTCGAGTGAGAGATGCGGTGCCACTCTCGGTCAAGGTAACGTCTCATTCATTATTCAGGTGACGGGGCTGCGATGCCGGAAGCTGCAAGTTGAGCCTATTTTGGCAACATCATGTCCCCTAGAGCATGTCCAACACGGCAAAATACGATTCGGAAGATGACAGTAAAAACGACTCAGGAAATTAACTCAAGAAGACTTTCCAGGGATGAAATGCTCCTGCTCAAACATTCTCATTGACATAAGAACAGAGCATGGGTTGATGGGCTCCGTCCGATGAAGGGTTAGGGTTTGTAGAGCACTCCAGTTGAGAGCATCATCACAAGCGTGAAGCGTGAATATGGTGGCTTTAGAACTGCATCACCACCATCAGCTTCGACAACCCCTGCGTCACGCGACCGACTGCAGCCATGGCAGCATTCTTCCCCCTCATCTCGGAGCTCCTGCCAATGATCATGCCTGCCTCTACCCACATTGTTCGCGCGAGCGAGCTTCAGCAGCTAGACAAGGATGCCAAACCCACACCTCTACCGGCTATGGTCGACACGTGCGATAAGATGTGTGCTTCTGGTAGGCGTTGATGCTATTCTGTAAACTTAGCGAGGAATTTGTCTCTGATACCAGTTGCCTGTAGTGCTCACGTTGCCTCCAAATTCCAGTACGGCTGTTCGGCACAACAGTGAACAAGGTCAGAGTCAAACACCCTGTTGGTCCATACTACCGGTAGTCTGACCGAAAGAAGATGCTATTGTTTTCGTGGTTTCCGGCACGGCTCAGCTCATAGTCAACGAAGACAACAAGGACGAGACCGTCAAACATCAACTTGGACCTGGAGATTTCGCGTTCGTGCCTGCCTGGACGGAGCACTGCGCTGAGAACCTCTCTGACCATGATGCACGCTGGGTAATATTCCAGGGCGGCGCTCGTCCGGTTGGTGCTGAACTCCAGGACTGGGGAGGTGATGAAGTCACGACCAAATAGCGATTTGCCTAAACTGACGAGACGAAACCAAGATAGTCTGATTCAAACGCACCCCACTGGTCCTTTCTAAAAGCATCCTCTGGCCAAAGCCACAAGCTGCTGCCTTTCTGCTGGGGAATCAAATACTTGAGCATGGTCTAGATGGGGAAATGTGATCACGTCGATTTCCCCGCTCTGCCCGTTGCCCGCTTCGAGGTATTGCGCAATCGTCCCTGGCTTCGTTATCAGGTCTCGCCCTGATAGAGACACAACGACTTTCCTCTCCGAACCCCGCTGGTCCTTGCTCGCTAGACCCAAAAGGTCCTCTCGCCAAACTATGTTCTGTCGCCAGAAGAAATGTCGGCCGAGACAGTGCGCGACGCCCGGATCCGTGCTCGCAAAGTACCACAACTGCCACTGGTTGGCTTCGCGCGGGCGTCTGCGGGTGAAGTTGTACGCTACATCGGGCAAGTGCAACATCACTGTCACCGGATCGATAAGGACGACGGCATGGACCCGCTTCTCCAGCGCGGGGAAGCCCAGCATGTGAGTGACGAGGACTGAACCGTACGAATGAGAGGCCAAGACGAAGTCCTCCCAGTTGTGGCTGTCGATGACTCGGGTTATCTGCTCAAGAAACTCGGCTCGGGAAGGTGGCGGCCTCGTCAGTCGGAATGAGATCGGAAGAAGTTCGATCACAATGATGCCGATGCCGTCATCGGCTCCAGACGGTGTCGTCAACAAAGCTGCCAAGAACTCAATGTACACCAATAGTCCTATCCCAATGCCATGGAAGAAGACGAGCGGCCGCTTGTCGGTGGACTTGTGAGGACGATACCAGTATGCTAAGTTGTCTTCGGGTGACCGATGCCGGCTCAGATATTGCTGGGGTCGCGGAGGGAAGACAGACTGAGTAGGCGCAGCGTAGTACTGGAAACCCTTGTACATGAGCAGTACATGTGTGAACTGGTCGACTGCAAAGATGATGATATACCAAAGGAAGCTGCGGTAGGTCGTCTCAATGCCCTCGAGAGTCAGTCGCAAACTCTTGCAAGGACCACGACCGGGCTTAAATCGATAATCAACAAGGCTCTCAATGCGTTGTACAAACTCCTCAAGATCTTCTTCGTCGAAGTCGTCGTGCGATGGCGAGTGTGTGTCGTCCCTGTCGAAAAATGCCCACAACAAGAACTCTCTGAGATCTCCTCGATGGATATCTTCAAGCTCCGCGCCAAGGAACCAGCCCTTCACGTAGGCTTCAGGAAGCTCGACATTATCGAAACATTGGTGGAAGAGTTCTTTCCGTTCTTGCCTGCTCAATGGTGGTGGATGGATGGCTGCCTCTCCAAGTCGGATCTGGTATGGCCGCCAGATCAGCACAAAGAAGGTGACTTCAACAAGCAAGAGAATCGCCGAGACAAAAGCCCCGATAGATCCCCATGCTGTGTTATTTGCAAATAGCAAGCATAATGTGAGAGAGATAATATAGAGAACTGGGGTGTAGCGAAAGAAGGCAATGGACAGGCGGATGAAGACCCATTCGCGGATGGATGTACCAATCATCAGCAAATAAAACAAAGTCGAAAGCAGAGCGCTGAAATGTGAATGTGATAAATTTGCTTTGCTGTGTGAAGCTTCCAGAGATCACGTACTTGCTCCGCGCTCTGTGAAGGTGAATGGCTGCTGAGGGAAGTCAGTCAGGATGAGCCACACAGGCATTGAAGGATGACGTAGCATCGTGCGGGTAGTGTTGAACACGTCTCAGAATCCCAACACTTTCATGCCCACATATTTCGGTTGGGCAGAAATGCTTTTATGGTCGGAATCACATGGGAATAATAATGTCTAGCCTTCCGATGCAGCTAACGCAGTAGAGGTGAAGACTGGGCTTGTAGGGTAGTTTCTCGACACTTGCCGCTCTGTCAAAGTCATCGGACGTCATGACCTTCACGCCCCATCGTAGTGTATGAACCGGCACTCTCGCTCCGTCGCACGAATCCTTGTCATCAACATTACACAGTCTTGTCGACTTCAGCAAGATGGCTGAGAAGTATATTCTTCGCATCACTGCCGGCCCCGACTATGAGTCGGCCACTAAACATGAGGTCCCGGTGAACCGTCCCGAGACAGTGCGGATCTCCAGCGGTGCGGCAGACATTGAGCTCAATGTCCGGATACAGAACTATCAAGGCCTGCCCCGTGGCTCGCCAAGCACTTCGGCATACTTTGATACGCCTCCGCACGACTACAACCAGGATCAGTACAGCATCGCGTTCCGCTTCACCCCGCATAAGCCTGCAGACAGTGCAGCCGCCGGAAATAGCGGAGACGAGGATGATGAGGGAGTTGATGGCATCAGTGGTCTCGATCTTCAATTTGGCAACGACTTTGATCGGCCTATTCGAGACAAGCTGCCACCTGGCTTCAACACGGCATTGAACATCGTGAAGTGGTGGATCGACCCAGGCCTCGAGGGTGATGCTTACGCCGATCGTCCGTACATGTATGGACCAGCTTTGAGCTCTTTCAACACGCTGCATGTTGGCACGGGTGAACACGATGAAGACAAAGGAGGTCTGTGGTTTGAAGAAGGTGGTGATGAGGAGGGTATGCAGGCCAGGAAAGAGGCCGGTGCCCCAGCGACAGGCAAAGGTCGGATGAAGTGGGCTTTGGGCGCTCAGGCGAAACAAGATTGGGTCTTCGAGTACGGCAAAAGCTACGCGATGGATCTATACAACCCGTATATCGACTTCACGAACTTGGCTTTGCGTTTGCCGGGTTTCCACCTCCCTATTGTTCGCTACTGGGACGGACAGGGCCTAAGGTATGTACTTCATGATTTGCTCCGTTTACCCTCTCGTTGTTGCGATGGTCTTTGTTCACTCCTTTCTTCCTTTTCCCAGGCCCGACGACAAACGCTCACACGAGCTTAGATATGTACTTCGGCACAGGAAGACCGGACAGGTTTACCTCGTGGTGCTGTTCTCCTTGTACTTGCGTGAAGATATCAACGAAGATGGATCGGTCAAAGAAGGGGCTGCAGAGCGAGCTGCTGCATCGGTAGGTCATGGCCCAAAACAAGATGAGAGTCACGACGAGGAGGGATCTTTGAAAGAAGCCAGAGAAAAGCTGGGAGAACCTCATGGGAACACCGAGACGAACGAGGACGATGTTGACTAAGGTAGACTGGCGCCAAGAGCTGCTGATGGTTGATGATACATGATCTACACTAATCACTAAACCCTCATCCAAACGTGGTCTTTGATGTTTGAATCGGTCCGTATCGGTGATTCACGACTGTCAACCACCTGTTTGTGTTGCAAAGCATCTTGGCAAACATCACTTGCCTCGTGCTCGCTCTAGTAGCATAGCTGTGGGATCTGGGCCTGCGCAGCCTGATGCGACTAATCTGCTTTTTTGTGTCGCGTAGACCTTGGGTTCCAGCTCATAGCTGCATCTGGCTGGTACTTAGGCAGGAGAAGCAGTGTTTCGCTACACTGCGGCGGAAACGGAAGGACCCGTGATGCACGGCAGATGGCAGCTGCGAGACACTGCCGCACCTTCCCCATATTCCAGGTACGACGCTTCACTTCTTGCACCATCCTTCCTATCTTCAGCTCTTTCTTTTCGGTGCAGAGGAAGCGTTGACAACCCCAAAGATTTGTGACAATTCTACCTGTAAGAAATTCAGCTAAAGCATTTTCCGGGATTACCTTCATCTTTCCAACCACCTGCAAGCACTCTCGTTTCGGTGCCGACTGAAGATCATGATCGACAAAGCTACCTCGACGGGCTACGTGACGCTAGGAACCGAGTCGGTGCCTTTTGTAGCCGTCACGACCGAGGCCATCGAGTGTGCCGATCCGATTCTCTACGAGGACTTTAGCGACTGCAATGTTCCGGGAGGCCAGGAACTTTGGCGGCAAGGTGGATTCTACTCACCCGGAGTGTGCTTCGTAGGCTATACTGCAGGCTGCACAGAGACGAAGACAGGGTATCGAGAAGGCTTTCCAGTCCGTCGGGGCGAGACCGCCGTCAAGTGTGTCCCCAAGTAAGCTTTCTCTGGCACATACCCAAGCACTTCCACTATGGATTAAGTTAATCACCGCGTAGGGGCTACTCATGCAATACGGAAACGGACGATCAGCGTTACGCTACCTCGCATTATGGCGCTCAAATTCTTTCTGCGCCGGCTTTCGAAATACGATGGCGTCAAGAAGACCTGGGATCCGGAAGCAGCCAAGCTTCTGTTTCTAAAGATATGTCGACAAAACAAGTGCCCGAAGATGCGGCTGTCACCACGCCAAGCACAACCTCTGCTCATCATCATACGACAACTTTAACAACCCAAGTTGTGCCAAGCAGCACGGAAATGCCATCGAGAACAACAGGCAGTGCTGACCTTGCGACTGGGCATGAAAATCCCATCAGTTCAGGCTCTATTGTGGGTATCGCAGTAGGCACGACATTTGCCATCCTGGCCATGGCCTTTACCATTATTTTCTGTGTTCTGAGAAGTCGCCGCTCCCGGGAAGATCGACAGTCAAGATTTTCGGATGACTTCAGGAGTCAAGGCTATCCAGACGTGGGACTGGCTCGCGGTGAACGACAAATGCCAATGGAGCTGGACAGCTCACCAGTGGAACCAAAAGAGTTGGCAGCGGATGAAGAGCTCAGCCCAGCACGAAGGCATTTTCCACATCCATTTCGAGACCGTGCAAAGCACATTTCGATCAACGGACAAGCCGTGGAATTACCGGCTTGAAGTACAATCTACATAATTGCCATCAAATTGAAAGCTTAGACTGACCTTGCAATTCAGGTACGGTGAGGAGGTGGCTGTCTCATTGGCCGTTCGGTAATACGCGGGAATGAACATTTTTGGCGTGGCCTCGTAGACTACCGGTCCTTAGATCCGTGCCAGTCCACCCCATCACGATCTCACATCCTCGGACATGTCCAGCAACCCAAGAGCGGGGTCTTAGAACAGACTATTGGCTTTCATTGCCGATGCACATGCATTGCGTTCGCGTTGAGAAACTATTGCTATGAACATGAACATAAAGTTTCGTCACCGCCTCGAAGATTTGGAGTCTTGGCAGGCAGGTCTCGATTCTCTGACGCAGGGTCCACCGCATCTGTTAATTCCTCCTGTCGCCCGAGGCCCTAATAAACGATCTGCCCAGCCGAAGTGTGGGGATGGGGCAAAGCCTCAGTCAGAAAAGGTTTATTTCCGGGCATTGGCCATGTCAATGGCAGGCAGTTCATGATTCTGGCACCTTCATCTTTGCTTCGTGGTGCACCTGTTAAGACCAGACTTGACGTCTTCAATGCAGCCTATGGTCAAGTCGACACGCCAGGTCTTCATCAGCGACAACTAGAAGGCCGATGTTCCAAGGGGCGTCTTGACAGCCGTTCGCGATGATTCATCCTGCCGACTTGATAGTCGATCACGGCCTTAACGCGAGTGCGGTCGACAACGGCCACCAACTTGAGGAAAATAACTCAAATCTTCGCAATGAAGAGACGTCAGACAACTCAACACAATATACGCGAGAAGAGGATGCCGAAATCCGGAACTTGTACTTACACTTCAACACTCAGCTGCCGGTCCCCGACCTCAGCAATTCGACCATCGACGCGACTACCCTTCCACCATGTCCTGACCTCACTTTGTATCAGGACCCCATGACATGGTCATCGGCCCGGAAAGCATTTACTCTGCTCTTGTCATGCATTTCAACATTCCTCACAGCTTATTCTGCGGGTTCTTATTCGCCACCAGCAGGTCTGATAGCTGAGGACATCAATGCTACGCGGGTAACCACGCTGGTTGGCATTACGACTTTCTGCATCGGCTTCTCGTTCGCTCCTATGGCACTCGCCCCAGTTTCCGAGATTTGGGGTCGCTATCCCGTCTTCTTTGGTGCCGGACTCGTCTTCGTAGCATTCCAGGGTCTTTGTACTGTCATGCCAAATCTGGCTGGCCTGTTGATTGCGCGCTTCTTCGTGGGCTGCGGCAGCTCGGTGTTCAGTTCAGTGATGGCTGGCGTCCTTGCGGACCTATGGACCAAGGAGCAAAGGAACACCTCGATGGCTTTATTCAGTGCTTCGGTCATGACCGGCACTGCATGCGGTCCTCTGGTCAGTACCGTCTTCGTGGATCTGGTGCAGAACAAGACCCTTGCATGGAAGTGGTGTTTTTGGCATCAGACGATTGCAGGAGCGCTCTTGGTTGCAGCAATCATCGTGTTCTTTCGCGAAAGCCGAGCCTCGGTACTACTGACGAGGAGGGCAAAGAGGCTCAACACTTGGTACACAGAACTCGAGAAAGCAGGCGTTTTTCGAATGAGATTCCCGGACAGTGTTTGGGAGAAGACTGTTCGGCCAGACATGCGGCATACAACGCCGGGGACTTCGGATGGTATTTTGGGCACTTCAGATGACACAGCGTTCTCCGGTCGAATCCGTTGGGTAGTCAGAGAAGACGAACAACGGGCCGCGCTCTCGGTCCTAGTCTCGACGTCAATTAGACGGCCCTTTTTCTTGTTGTTCACGGAGCCTGTGGTATTCTGGTTCTCCCTGTGGGCAGCCTTTGCATGGGGCGTGCTTTATCTCTCCTTCGCCGTGGTGCCATACCTCTATGGTACGAACCTAAGCGAGGCCAGCTGGATGTGGGTGGCTATGATTGCCGCCTCCGTCACGGCAACGGCAGCAAGCATCGAACAAGACAAGCTCTTGAGACATCCTCAATGGAAACGAATGGAAGGATTCGGTTACAGCGATTCTAAGTTCTGGGCATTTTTGAGGAAGAACTTTCCTGCTGAAGCACCTGAATCCCGTCTCTACTTTTCTTGCATCACCTCACTCTTCCTACCTGCCGGCCTCTTCGGTGCCTTCCTTGGTCCGCAGAGTGATGGCAACGATGCGGATGTAGCCCACGCTGTCGGCCTCGGATTCGCTACCTGGGGCATCTACTCCGTCTATCTCGCAACCTTCAACTATCTCGCCGACTCTTACAATATTTATGCTTCATCTGCTTTGGCAGCTCAGAGCTTCGCTCGCAACATGTTGGGGGGTGCGTTTCCGGTTATCACAGGAATGATGTTTGACAAGATGGGTGTGAGAGGTGCTGGAGGCCTGCTCGGGGGTGTCGCCATGGCACTGAGCGCGACGCCATGGGTCCTTGTCTTCTTTGGCGAGCGGATTCGGGGACAAAGCAAAGTCTTGAAGGTAAACTTGTCTGAGCCCTTTCTTCACGAATTTTTCTTGTTAACTTATAAGCAGGCCCTAAAGCAATGAGGGGATCGCATAGCCGGTGTTTGGCGTCCAAAATAAGCGTAAATGTTCCTTATTCTCTCGGGGAGAGCGTTTTTATCTGAAGCATGGCGACAAGAATTTTGACGATTGTATCCATGGAATTATTCTGTGTATATATTGAGAACTATAGGCCCCAGATTATGGAGATATGGTATCAACCGACTTGAAATACAAGTAAAACCAAGGCGTATGCCAGATCGGATACGAGCTTTTGTGACGCTCATGCATCATCCACCAGATGATGTGGTTGTGGCGATGCCGATACGTCGCTGACAGGCGAGCTTCCCGGTGCGGTGCGGATATCGCAATCATTGTTTTTAGCACGGGGTGATCGCCGTGATCCAGACATCCTTTCGTCTTCTCGGAGTTTAATAGCTGGCGCTAGTCAAGCTCAGTTCTTGATCGCATGCGCCTGATCGTAGATCCAGTCGTTAAGGCCCTTCTTATTCCTTGCAATTTCGACGGCGTAGAACTGCATTCTCGGCACTAAATATTGCGTCAGCTAACAGCACAATCATCTAAGATAACTCGTATTGACTTACCGAAGATAGTCGTATCCTCATCGTACTCCGCCTTAGGGTTGTTCCTGACCATTGTGCCGAAGTTGTAGTCATCAATGACCTTCTCGTACTGCATCATGAAGTCCCTCCAGCGCTGCTTGCCAGACTTGCTCTTCATCTCGTCCTCATCGATCGTCTTCGCGGGATCGAACTCAGGGAAGGCCTCTTGGAGGTGTGCGTAGATCTCGTCGTCCATCTTTGTGAGGCGCAAGGAGGAGCCTTTGACTTTTTCGAGAATGGACCAGTATGTCTGCATATGTTGAACGACCTTGACTGCGAATTGCTTTTCCATCTGGAAAATGTGTCAGTAAGTACCGCGCATGCCTGTCTTGGCGGGACAGCAACTCACATCCTCCATGTTACCAGCCTCATCGGCGTTGAAGTTTGTGGGGATCGGCCCCGCGGTCGCGGACATGCTCTCCATAGGGTCCATGATGGGCGGTATTTTTATGTATCTGAGTATGTGTTGAGTGGTATCGAGGGTCGTTTCGTGTGTAGGCTCAGGTCCGTGGAGCAGGGCGAATGGTGTTGTTTGTATACAAGTTGCGAAGCTTCAAGTTTGGTCGCAAAATCGTCGTCGACAAAACGTGGGGCAAACTTTTGATGGAGGGGCAGCGAATGACCTCACTTGCCGCCTTACCAGAACCCGCGCGGTGGTGCTGGGTTGTGCTGGACGCTGCTGGAACTCGCTAAAAGCAGCTAGAGCCGGCTGCTGCTAGCGTTCACTCAAGAGCGCTGATGGCACTGAGGAGCCACTCCAACAAGTGCATGATTCTGAGCACCCCAATTATCGTCCACAAGCAAGAAATGCGACTATATTGACTAGATACGAATATCTAGTGTAATTGCTTCAGTTCGAAAAGTTGACAAATGATGAGATCACAGTAGAAACGAGTCTGTCTCTCTGACCGCTCGTCTCTGCGGCTTTGACGACCACTGACGGTGCGAGCTCGCGTCAGCCACGTGACCGCACTGTACGTCTTGGGGTCCTTAGGTCCTGCCTCAAGGCTTCACCTCGAGGATCGACCATCTAGAGCATCATCGAACACGCGATGGCCAAAGCGACGAGGGAACACATACGCATAACGAGCGTTATGTGCATGAGTGCCATGAGATGCCATGCAAAGGCCAGCTGATCGGCCCTGAACGACACGGGTCGGTTTCCGCGGCATGGCCGTTTGCACTTCACAAGTCAGCCATCAACATGATGGCAGCCATCATCCATACCACATGATGAATCACTGCGGAATTGCTTGGGGAGAGGCCTTCGAAATGACCACCTTCAAATTTCTTGCTACCGGTGCTATTCGAGGGAGACCGTCAAGTGGCTGCATTGTTGGTTCGGTCTTCCTTTGTCTGGGCGGTTCACACTAGAGAACAATACCAACGATGGTCCAGCCCTGCGCATTCAATCTGCGCCCCCGGCGCTGCAAGGGCTACGATGAAAGGCAAGAAGCCTCTCAGAAGCTTCCGGGAGACCGGTATCCTAGCAGGAAATTGACATTTGATCTTCTTCTTCGAAGGTCATCTTCCCTCATCATCGTCCTCTTCGCAAGTACAGTGGCCGCATTTTCACCAGACAAGATCCCTCAAGATGGAGCGTCATGAAGTACACGATGTCCCCAGACTGAAGGCACCTCCGCGTCCAAACAGACCGTCACCACCGAATCATGACTATCCTTCGACTCCCGTGGATGATCCCCCGGGATACACCCATGCCCCCGTTGGTGAGGACATCACCCGCAGGGCAGATGCAAGTCAGAATTCCGCAGTCAAGGTTCAGGATCCCAGCGAAGTCAAAGGCAGATGGAAGCATTTGTTTGCCTTCACACGATGGTCTCATGCGTGGCCTCTGGCTGCCGCCATGGTAGCGACTGTCATCGCCGCAGGCCTCAAAACCGCTTTGGCTGTCCTCCTGGGCAAGACTTTCGATGTCATGTCCGCCTACGCAGCGGGAACTGCCAGCGCTGACGAGACCAAAAGCGAAGTGGCCATGTGGTGTTACGTTCTGTTTGGTATAGGAGGTGCCAACTGGCTTGCCAATACGGCGTTCCTCGCTCTCTGGATCGTCTTTGGAGAGCTACAGGCTAACAGCGCACGACGTGACATATTTGACACTCTCCTCTGGAAAGACATGTCATGGTTTGACTCACAACAGAAAGGCATCTCAAGCTTACTTGTTCGAGTTCAGACGTAAGCGTCTCTTACTTTCAGCTCATGAACGTCATAGTGAAGCTAACAATAGTCCAGGCAAACCAGGGAGCTCCAGCTGGCGACCTCGCAAGTCTTTGGTCTTCTTGTATGCGATGCTGTCACGTCAACTGCCTCCCTCGGGCTTGGGCTGTACTACTCCTGGAAGCTGACGCTTGTCCTCCTGGCAACACTCCCAGTTTCGGCCATTGTCTTGTCACTCGGTACACGGAAGCTTCAACCAGCTATAGTGGCCCAGCGCAAAGACCTCGGAACAGCCTCACAGCATGCCACAGCATCCATCACGGCGATTGATCTCGTCAAAGTATTCAAAGGCTATGATCAGGAGCTATGGCAGTATTATCGGGCGATTTCGCACGCCGCCAGAAGCTACATTACGCAAGCAGCTTGCAACTCCTTCCAGATTGGCTATGTTAGCTTTTGGGTTGTTGCAATGTTTGTTGTCGGCTTCGCTTACGGAGTCATTCTTATCGACATGGATGGTCTTGCACCGGGTGCAGTGGTCACTACCTTCTACGCTACATTGTCGTCCATTCAGGGTGTTGAGGCTTTGATGCCGCATTGGCTTGTAATGTCCAAAGGCATGGCTGCAGGTGGCTTCCTGTCCATGCTGGCATCTCACCCCAAGGGGTCATCACCAGACAAGCTGCTGGCCACAGGCATCAAGCCGCAGCATTGTGCTGGCGACGTGGAGGTGAAGGAGGTGAGATGCTCCCAAGCTTTTGCTTGAGCGACCGTACTAATTCGTTCCTAGGCGAGTTTTGCGTACCCCACGAATCCGGAGGCGAATGTTCTCAATAAGTCTTCATTCTACTTCCCAGCTGGTGAAACGACCTTCATCGTCGGAAGAAGTGGTTCAGGCAAAAGTACACTGGGCAATCTGCTTGTCAACTTCTATCAGCCTGCCACTGGTGAGGTGTACATCGATGGACACCCAATCAAGACTCTCGATCGAGACTGGCTACAATCAAATGTCACACTGATTCAGCAATCGAGCATTCTCTTCCAAGATACCCTCGCCATGAACATTGCCGTTGGCCACCGGAACCCAGAACAGGTGTCGCGCTCAGAGATTCTTGAGGCCTGCGATGTTGCACTCTTGCACTCGACAGTGGCTGGCCTCCCTGAAGGCCTCGAAACTCAAATCGGCAGCGGCGCGCACAATTTGAGCGGCGGTCAGAAGCAAAGAGTGGCTCTTGCCCGAGCACGCCTTCGTGACCCTCCTATTCTCATATTGGACGAAGTCACCAGCGGTCTCGATCAGGCCTGCAGAGTAACAATCATGATGGCTCTGAGAAAGTGGCGGCGCGATAAGACAACAATCATCATCACCCACGACATCAGCCAGATTGAGAGTGACGATTTTACTTATGTCATGGACAATACAGTTGTAGTCCAACAAGGCTTCCGTCGGGACCTCATGCGGAAAGAGGGTGGTTTCTTTACGACGCTGGCCTGCTCGTCTGCCGCGGAACTCAAGACGCCCATTGAGATCAGGGTTTCTTCGCCCGAGACAGCTACGCCGTCTTCACTATCCTCTTTTAGGGACATGCCACCTGTCAACACTCATCCCGCTTCACACGGCCTGCTTGAACAGCTGGAGGGCAGCTCGCTCTATCCTGGTCGGCCTGGCCAGTCTCGGCGATCCTCGCTTGTCATGGCAGTCCCCCCCGAGGATAACTCAGATTTCGCCTATGAGGCTTGTAGATCTGAAGAGCATTCGAGGCCAGCGTCAGTGCACAGCACAAATTACCTGGAGGCCGAAAGAAAACGGTTCTCGAGATTCGTGACCAGCAGTTTCTCTCTAGATGAGCAGGGAAAGAAGGACGCTGAAATGCTGTCTTTTCCCCGTCGAGGACGTAGTCTTCGATGGAGTCGGAAGTCTCGAATCGTGAAGGCACAGGAGACAGCCTCCTCAGAACCTCTTACGGCTTCACCTAGCTTCCAAGACCTGGCCCAAAACACTGGGCCAGAGGAGCCATGTGAAGACTTAAGAAAGTCAGAAGAGCCGCCTACCAAAGCCAAGGACAAGCCCGTGTCGCTCTTTACCATCATCAAAACGGTCTGGCCCCTGATCGATCTGCAAGAACGTGTGCTTTTCATCTTCGGCGTCATCCTCTGCGTAATTGGAGCCTGCGCGATGCCAGCCTTCTCGTACTGCTTTGCACAGCTTCTGGCGGTCATGTGGCTACCCAGTGACAAAGTCGCGGCTGGAAAGATGTGGGCTATATACATGGCCATCATTGCCGTTGGTGATGGCATTTGTGTAGGATGCGGCCGATACATGGTTGAGCGAACTGCGCAAGGGTGGATCAACGCCATCAGGGTCGAAGCAATGAAGCGCATACTTCGTCAACCTAGGTCGTGGTATGACCAAAAGCAGAACTCGCCAGGGCGGATTAACGAATGTCTGGATCGTAATGCGGAGGAGATGCGCAATATTGTTGGCAAATTCATTCCAATTGCGGTCGCTGTCGTCGTCATGATCATGTTCTCCATAATCTGGGCACTCATCGTCTCGTGGAAGCTCACACTGGTATCACTTTCCCCCTTCCCGCTGGTACTCGGCGCCGTCAAAGGTTACTCGACGATCAGCAATGTGTGGGAGGTGAAATGCAACAAGGCTGCAGAAGAGACCAGCGCTTCTCTCACCGAGGTCTTACTCAACATCCGGACCGTTCGGTCGCTTACACTAGAGAGGTTCTTCGGCCAGAAGTATGACCAGTCGTCTGCCAGGACACTGCAGCTGGGATTTCGTCGTGGCTGGTGGTCTGGTCCTCTGTTCGGCATGTATCAGTCCATGGCATACGCAATGCTCGCACTGATCTTCTACTATGGCATGCTGCTCGTCGTTGATAAGCGCGAGATCTCGATGGCCCAGGTGATGCAGGTGGTTAACTTGCTAATGTTTGGCGTTGGCACAGCCACAGGTCTCCTGAGCGCCATTCCACAACTGATCATGGCCCAAGCCACTGCGAAACAGCTTCTTGGATACACGAGGCTCCCAACGGACCACGACAATGCGACTGCTGGGGCCCGTGCCAGAGTTTCGAGCCCGGTACCAGTCACTATGCATAACCTGGACTTTGCATACCCAACCTCTAAAAGCAGAAAGCAAGTTCTTAGGAATTTGAATATATCTATTGAGGCAGGTCAATGCACTGCCATCGTCGGTCACTCTGGTTGCGGCAAATCGACCGTCGTTTCCCTTCTCTTAGGACTCTACTCCCCAAGTGGAGATTTGACCAAGTGTCAGCAAGCGCCTTTGGCCTTCGGGCATGTGTCAAGCCACGACATTGATATGGAGCACCTTCGCTCCAAGACTGCTTATGTTGCTCAGGCGCCCTTCCTGTTCCCAGCCTCAATCGCGGACAATATCGCGTACGGAATCCCGGAGGGTTCTCCCAGCCGTCATCCCGACGTGATTGTGCAGGCAGCGGAAGCTGCGGGGCTCCATTACTTCATCTCGTCGCTACCAAATGGCTATTTAACACTTGTCGGTGACGGAGGACAGACCCTCTCGGGTGGCCAAGCACAACGTGTCAGTATAGCGCGAGCACTCATACGACAGCCTCAGCTGCTGGTGATGGATGAACCTACAAGTGCACTGGATACCGAGAGCGCCGAACAGATCCGACACACGATCCGAGACCTGATCTTCCAGGCCAAGCGGAGGCGGAGTGAGATGGCGATTGTGATGGTGACGCACAATAGGGAGATGATGACTGTGGCTGACAAGATTGTCGTAATGGAGGCTGGAAGAGTGGTCGAGGAAGGACGGTTCTCGGAGCTGTGGGAACGAGGAGGTACTTTCAGGCATCTGGTTAGTGGTATTGATGACGGCAGGGCATGAGCCTCAGGTCCAACCTCAGATTGGACCACGATTTTTTCCACAAGTACTTGTCTCAGTACGCGGACACGAATATTTGAGGTCTACTACATGATGTACAATATTCAGATATATATGACAGTGTTGGAAATCGCTTCTGATCGCGTTTAGTGGTTGTCAGCTTGTTCCTCCATGGGAGAAGGACCGGCATTGGAGTTATGGCGAGCGTCAATTCCGTCTGATCGGAGTTTTGATCCTCTCAATCGCGCTCCGAGACCTTCTTTAAGCAATGCCGAAACCCTTTAGCACAAATATTGGGAAAGGATCAACCGAAGGCTGTCGGCAGCGTAGATCGACTTACAAGATTGCCGCCCCATCTGGCGCAGAATTGCCCGAAAGCGGTATAGCCTTGTAAGGCGGTGGTTGAGATGTCGTAGGCTGGGCGCGGCTGGTGTCAGACTTGATCAGTCACAACTGACCGAGACGTTCTTCCATCATCCATTATCGATGCATGAAGATACTTTCTACTGTCAAGAAGCTTGATATGTTTCTAGCTGAGCTCTTTGCTGCCGAAGTCAACTCTTCTTGAAGCTCCACCTTGGGCTGTCTTCAAGGCCCGCCTCCAAGACGAAGCCGTTCGCTCCGTATACTTCGCATTAGCCGCGCCCTTGCTGTCGTTCCACTACTCATCCCCGAGTTCCTGTCTAGAGGTGTTCTGCGCTAAAGCCAGCCTCGCTATATAAGACTTTCGGGGAAGGCTCCATAACGCGCTTATTACTTCTACCACATCTCAGCCCTACAGATTCTCAGCGATTGATCCTGTTTCAGCTACTCAGTCACATGCCAGTTCCGTGCAAGGGACTGAGTATCGGGTCTTGGTAGAGCAAGGAAGTCGGATCTAGAAGTTCTTTGCTGCCATGGTGGGCGTAAAGGGCAGATCTAAGGCATGCCGCACGTGTCTAAGGCGCAAGAAGGGGGTAAGTCAATCCACCCAATGTTCGCATATCGGCACATATCGGCTCTTATCACCCGATCTGGAAAGTCCCAAGAAGCATATGTTACTGTCGGAAGGGGGTATTCTTCTCTCAATGGGCGACACTGACCAAAGTGGTCCAACAGTGCGGTCAACAGCGGCCCGCGTGCGAACAGTGCATTAAAGCTCGTATCCCTTGCGGCGGATATGCCACGGGACTGATCATTATTGAGCATGACCCCCACAGCCGCTCGCCTGGATCGTTAATACACGCGACCGATCCTCCCCGTGTCCAGGCAAGTTCCGTTGTCAAGTCCTTAAGTGACACCCCCCATACACATCGCAGCCCTACCCATAGATCTCAGAAACGTGGCGGCTCTTCATCCCCCCACGATGTCTTTGTCACAGCCTGCACGCCAAAACATCTGTCAAGAGCGGCAGAAGAGGCCAAGATATGCGGCCAGTTCTGGAGCATGTTCTTGCCTAACCGGCGTGCGCTTCCACTTGACATGATCCGCGATAAGATGGGAGGATGGATCAATGCCGTTCAGGACTTGCATTCTACTGACCCGGTCCTTCGCAAAACAATGCTTGCCTTGTCTCTGACAACTCTTGGCAAGGCAAATGATGATGAGGCGATGATGCGAGAGGGGACGATGTTCTATGGAAAAGCGCTCGGGGAACTATCTGCAGCTTTACCATTTGCACGCAAGGCAGGGGTGGACACCATGCTTTCTGCTATCCGTCTCTTCGGAGTATACGAGGTATGATGACAAATGCAGGTGAATCGTGCTTCAATGCAAAATACTCCCCAGTCCCCGTATTAGGCATACAGTACTGATACCTGATATATCTCCTCGCCCTAGATTCTTCATGGCATGCACAACACAAACTTGTCTCCAGAAGACCGTCGAGCATCATGGCTGGCGCATAACGTCGGCGAGTTTGCTTTGATATCGGCACAGAAACCCTCCATGTTCTCAGCCAATCGCCATCACCAGCTCTTCATCGATGGTCGACTTTTCCTTGTAAGTAATATCATCTGAGTCGCAATCGGCTTTGCATGGTCACCGAGAAGCTGACTCTTCGATGCAGGCTGCCTTGGCTCTCAGGGTCCGTGTGAGAACGTTCCTCACTACAGAGTCTTGGATGAACGAGCCTTGGTCTGTCCATAAGAAGACGCCGCGAGACCTCATCATCGATATTCTTCTCTTGCTTCCAGGGCTCTTCCAAGATCTTGATGCATCAAGCCGCTACCCGCCAGATACCCAAGACCGTATTAGAGCGCATCTCATCCAGAGCTGTATCGATGTTCAGAACCGCCTCCTGACATGGCACAGCCTCTATTCTGCGACACCACCACTCGCCACTTGCGAGGCAGAGGTTCCAGAGACGATTAAAGCCCTTGATCTCGCCGTTGCGCACCTCATGAGTATCTACTGGGCGACTGCCCTCATGTGCACAACTCTCCTTGAAACACTCGTTGTCTCCCTGGCAGACTCTCCGCTTCTGCACATCAAGTTATCAGATGAGCGTCGTAAGAATTTCAATCCGGAGGCTCTCTGTCGCAATATCGTCAACGTCCTGCCCGTATGTCTGCATCCTGACGCAGGCATGTACAGCGCGAACCTCATCGCGATGCAGGTCAGCACCGCAACACTGCATTTCAGCATTATCCCCACAGATCAGATGATAAAAGAACGGTTATGGTTGGATCAGAATCTTGATAAACCTCAGTGTGCATCCATTGCGGAATTTGTCTGGAGTCTTAGGTGTGAGGGGTTAGAACTCTATAGTCCTATCGAGAGGGGTCCTGACGGAGGAGCCATTCCCAGCGAGCTCTTGGATACGAGCTATCTTGCGTGCGAGAACTTTGCATCCTTGATATTGCCGTAATCGTCCCGGCATGAACAGATTCGATGGTGGCAATATGAAACAACCAGATCATCGCCTGAACAGAACTAGAGGAAAGCAGTCTCAAGAAGCGCGGGATTGATCGCTGGGCTTTCACTGCAAATACATCTTGTTGATACATCTTATCATTATAGTCTGCGCTGCTTCAGTTTTTTTTCCAGACCGAAGCCTCCTCGCTCTTAACATCCGGCGTGTTCAGAAAGCCCGCGTCACCAGACTGCATCTTCTCAGACAGACTGACATCCGGCTTGTTCCACAAGAACGAGTCGCCAGATCGCATGTTTTCTGGCAGACTCTTCACCTTAACGCCCATAGCCAGCCTCTCGAAGAGGTAGTAGCTCGTCACGAACAAGATGGGCAAGGCAATCATTGTCCTCACCCACTTGGACTGGGCCTCTTTGTACCTAGCGTTCCACTGCTCTTCCGTCTCCTCGCCGCTCTGCCTCCGCTCCTTGGCGGCTGCTAGTGCTGCTTCCCTCCTCATGTATGCCTTCTGCGCGGGGTCGGCGTAGAGGGGTGAGTCGCGCGAAGTCAGTCTTGGATCGTCTCGATCTAGCATCTCGATTGATTTGGGAGCGGACGGAGTCTTGGAGGTCTCGTTAACGATGGGCCGTGTGGGTGAGGACGCAGCTCCTTGAGAGGCTGTGGATGGCTTTGATGTAACTGGAGTGGTTTTCGGCGCTGCACTTGCGTCCGTAGCAGAGTTCACAGACGGTTGTGCTGCAGTTGTAGGTGCGGCTCGTGGTGCCACCGTAGGCTTCGCCGCCGGCTGAATTGGCGCAACTGATGGCTTGATCGGTGTAGCAGCAGGCTTGAACGTAGAAGCTACAGCTTTGGTCGTAGTCGTAGCCCTTGCTGTCGAACTCGATACTGCGCTAGAAGCGCTCTTGACAGGTGTTGCCGTCGTGCTGGTCTTAGCCACGACTGTAGAGCTAGGCGTAGCTTTCTTTATAGCCGAAGCCGCTGTGGTGCTTTTCGAGGCAACTGTTGAGCTACTTGTAGCCTTCTTCACGGGTGTTGCAATCGTTGTTCGCGCTGCTGTGACTGGCTTGCTCGTGGCCGTTGTGCGCGTTGCGGTCGTCCGACTCGCCGTTGTGCTCGCAACCTTCTTCGCCGCAGTCACGGTGGATGCAGAGGTAGTTGATGTCGACTTTGCAGCAGTAGTAGCACTAGTAGGCTTCTTCACGGTCGAGGCTGACGTTGATATAGTCTTCTTCGTCGTAGTCGCAATGGGAGTGGCTGTTGAGGAAGTAGCTTTCGTGGTCGTCGCAGTGGTAGTTGGTTTCTTGACAGCAGAAGCCGTGGTGGAAATCGTCTTCTTCGCTGTCACTGTCGTCGTAGCCTTTACTGTAGTCTTCCTGGCCACCACAGGTTTCTTGGCGGCAGTCGTCGTCGCCGTCGCGGCGCTGGTCTTCGTAGCTGCGATCGTGGCAGTCGAAGCCCATCTTGCGCAACCCGCCAAAGCCTGCTGCCTCCCCCTCAACGCCAACATATGCAATCTTGGTGCAGACATTATCCAGAAGCTGTGCGACAGCTCTCAATACCCAATTGGCTATTGCAGCAGATGCGTAGTCGAGGTCCTGGCCGTACGTTCGTCTGGGAGGGTTCGACGAAGGGATATGCGACAAATTGTTGGGGAAGATCTCGCCGAGAAAGACAACGCGTCGGGTTCTCTCAATGATGACCCAGGCTTCCCAGCAGCCCCTCGTGACGTCGACTGTGAGCCTATCGGATCAATTGCTCGTCTCCTTTGGTCCCTGGCGTTTCCATTCGGAAATGTGGTTTTCATGCGAATGAACGCTAGACGCGTCGTAGCGCGACGGCCATTAGTGACATCGTCACCTACCCTAGGCTTGGCGAACTTACCATCTGTTCATATGCAAGGGATCACAATAGTGGCACGATCAGGTGAACTATATGTTTAGACAACGCGAGAGAGCGCTCCAGGGAATGTTCCTACTCCCAATGGTGGATTGTAGAGCTCATCAACGGTATATTGTTCCCACTACAATTACGTTTTGTAGGTAATAGTCAGGGGACGAGGGGCGCAACGCAGAAGACTTCGAGTCATGATAATACATAGTTTGATTCGCAAAGAAGCAATGCATCCGCAAGCCTGATCTATTACAATTCCGAACGCCGGGCACGCAGCCATTGCATCGCTCTTCATAGCCGTTCCTTACCACTGAGTATCTACCTGATTTTCGCTGACGCCCCACGGCGCTTCGGCTCCGGATGTCTGTTGCTAGCCATCATCCGCGAACCCTGTATTCTTCGCAGAAGTCTGAGGGTCTGGCTCATTCCAGGCTCCTTGGGCCGTAGACGACTGCCCCTAATCATCGTCCGTGTACCGCGGTCCACTTCCAGCTGGTGTCTCTGCTGCTCCCCCAAAGGCGCCGGGTGTTGGTGCCGACGGATAGTAACCGGGCGTTGGCGCACCGGCTGCAGGCGTGGGTGCAGAGTCTGGAGCCCCCCAGCCACCTGGAGTTGGCGCATTCATCGCACCGGGAGTTGGTGCGGAGAAAGCCCCTCCTGGAGTCGGAGCATCAAGGGCACCGGGAGTTGGCGCACCGAGAGGTCCTCCTGGTGTAGGGGCGTCGCCACTTGCTCCAGGTGTGTAGCCCCAATCGCCGGCTCCGCTGGCACCAGGAGTTGGTGCTCCCCAAGCTGGTGTTTTCGAGCCACTTCCTCCCCAACTATCACCACCACCTGCGTACGCGGGTGTCCGAGAGCCAGCTCCAAAGGCATCGCCAGGCGCAGGAGTCCTACCTCCAGCCTGCCACGCCGGAGTCCGAGAACCTGAGCCATATGCCGTTCGGCTGCCGTCATATGGGTTCACAGTCCTTGAACCATCGTTTGAAGCCCACGCAGGTGTACGGCCACCGTGGTCGGGCCCCTTGTTCCAGGCTGGCGTGCGAGCGCCGGCCATGGGCGCTGAGATAAGACGTTAGCTGATGATAGGCATGATCTGGAAGATGGGGATAAACTTACTCCTAGAACCCCATGCCGGAACACGGTCGCCTCCACCGGAGCCCATCGGTGTCCTGGATCCTGAAGCTTGCCAGCCGGGCCTGTCGTTACCACCCCGGCTAAGGCCACCAGGCGGGCCGCGACCGCGATTGTTAAGCTCGATCGTAGCGCCTGTGACCTTGTCCTTGTAAGCCAACGACTCCTTCGGAACCGTCACGATCTTGCCCTTCGTGTGCAGCTCGACACGAGCGTGCGTCTCTGTAGTATCCTTCACGATACCGAGCAGTCCCTTGTAGGCACCCTTTCTGATGATGACACTCTGATCGATAGCCTTGTCTCGGCCAAACGTCTGCTTCGGAGGTGGCTTTGAGTTCTCGGCACCGTTTTGGTGTCGCTTCAAGGCTGGATTCATCTCGTTGAGATCTGGCCCGCCTGCACCACTGACACGGCCACCCTTGGCGGCGATTGTGTTGACTAAGCTCGACTTCGTAACGAAAACACCTGCATTCGCGGTGTTCTCGTATGTGTGGAGGAAAATGTATGAGCGGTGAATGTGAATGATCTTGCCTTGCCTCTGCTGTCCAGAAAACTCCTTGACGACATCATCGAGGCGAATTTCGGATCCGTTGCGGTCAGCAGCAACAGCTTGCTTCCGCTTCGGCAATTTGTTGGGAATTTGCGACGGCAGAACTTGGCGAGAATCGCCATACTGGTCCAACACGACGAGTGATTCGCGGTCCACCTTGACGATACATCCAACAGTCGTAGGGTCAAGTTGCACGAGGTCCTGCAGCTCGTACTGGCCAAGGTTGCCTGAGCCGCCTGTGTCACTCGCCTCCCTCAGATCCTTGCTGAACACGGTGAGTTGTGAGTGTGTGTTGTCTGTGAGGAGTGTGACTCGGTCCTCAGCGATATCAACCACAGTACCGACTTCGCCCTCGAATTTGCTGGTGCCGATAACCTTCACATGATCACCGATGCTGAAGCGCTTGCGCAAGCCCTTGGTTGGGACTTCGATAGTCTGGCCAGTCAGATCACCCTCTGTGACGGAGATGGTCACGATGTCGCCCTGTACGTTCGTGGCCTTGCCAATGACACCCTTTTGCTCGCCAGCGTAAACTTCGATCATGTCTCCTGGCAAATAGGTCACCAGGGAGTTTGTGTTCTTAAGACTGGCAGAGAGCGCCTTCAAATCAAGGTTCTCCGTACCATCTTCTGCGCCAGAAGCAAACCGTGTGACTTCTTCCAGGGTGGGGTTGACATCCGTGACGGTCAGCTGCTGGATCTTCACATCTCTGACTTGGAAGCCGTTCTCGAATTCGTCGCCCATGTATGTCCATGTGTTTGTTGTTGGGTTGCCCTGAACGTATCGCGGATGTCTCTTGCGCGCTTCCACTTCGCTGAAAAGCCGCTGTGGTGGTCGCGGGCCCGCAGCGCCAAAAGCTCGCTTTCTCTTGCCGTCAGATGTGACTGAGGGTGCTTCATCGCGCATACCATAGTCCAGGCGCGGGATAAATCGGACCTTGGCTTCCAACCCGTTTTCGGTAACGTCCATAACTTGTGCCAAATCACCGTTGTGCTTGACGGGTCGCCTAAGGCGCACCCAAGCGCCTGGCTCCAGAGTAGGTGTCTTGGTGATGCGCAAGAGTTCAGGCATATCCTTGATCTCAATCAACTGCATCTTCGTCCGAGGATAGACATTGAGCATGTTGTCCAGAGCAACGAGAATATCGGTCTGGCGCTGTGCTTCAACGTAGATGAAACCCTTCATCACAGAGTTGGGCCCTCCTCTCTCGAAAGCGGCGGTGATAGCCAGTTCGTCCTTGGTGCCGAGTCGCTCCTCGATGCGCTTTTGGATAGAGAAGACTACTTCACGCTCCTTGCCCTCCTTACATCTGACTGCCCAAATGCTCGGGTCGTCAACGCTAGGTAGCAAGAGACGCTTGGGAACCACTGCAGACTCGCCAAAGCCTTTACCGGCGCGGCGATTGCCGTATCTTTGCCTGAGGTTCTCAGCAAGCTTTTCGGCATCCATGTTGGCTTCAAGTTCGCGCTGACGATCGAGTTCACGATGCCTGCGATCATCGTCTGGGCGACCGGCTTCGCCATCATCGTCGGGGTGCGAGGGGTCGATGAAATTTCCTATCTCCTCATCGTCGTTCTCGTCATCCTCACCTTCGTCGTCCTCGCTGACTTCGGCCTCGATGTCGATGAAAGCGTTGCCAGGAGCGCGTCTGCGCTTACGTCGGTGCTGGTCACGGGGTTAGCTCTGCGCCGTCCTTGTCGCTCTCTTGGGCACAAACCTGCTGAACATCGTCTTCATCATCTTCATCCTCGTCTTCGTCCTCCTCGTCATCATTGTCATCATCCTTTGCGCGACGAGCCGAGGAAGGCTCATCTTCATCTTCCTCGTCGTCTTGCTCATCGTCATTGTGTCGCCGCACAGGTGCCGGTGAGGACGAGCGTCGATCATCGCTACCATCGTTCTCGGGACTATCGCGACGTGAGATCTTTCTCGGGCGCTCATCGGCATCTTCTTCTGGTTCTCCGTCAGAAACATCGGCCGGCGCAGGGTTGAAGTCGTCTTCCTCCTCGGAATCATCAAATCGCGGATTCGAAGCCATGGTGACTTCTTCGCTAGCTGTTCAACGGCAACTTCCTGGCTATGCTTGAGGGCTTTTCTGGGGCCTGGAAGGAGCGTGAAGATGAGTGGGTGAGCAGAAAGGGAGTGCGAAACTGAGTCGCTGAGCTCGAACTTGGGCAATGCGAACAAAGAAAGCTCCCAGTTGGCAACCGGCTAATTATCGGCCCAAACGCGTGGTGGCTGCCAGGCGTGTCTGACTCTGTGCATAACCTGATGCACAGCACAATTTGGAGTTGGATCCAGCTTTATGCAAGCCGGGGTAAATCACTGTCACAACTTCCCGATTTAGCGCGTGGATCATGGTCGGTTTCCCTTGTGTAAGACGCCGAACAGTACAAGCACTTCCTCCTCAACTCTCCAACAGCTGAAGCTTTTCATGAAGAATTCGTTACAATTGCCTCTACTCAATCTGCTACTTCGTACAAGATGCGAGCTGTCAGGATCAATGAATTCTGCAAGACTCTTGCTGAGGTCAAAGTCGACGATGCTCCCCAGCCGCGGCCCAAACCGAATGAACTCCTCATCAAGGTCCATGCCGCGGGTGTGAATTTCGTGGATACACTTTACGTGAGTCAATCAACACCATTGTGCTTTGATGCAAGGAATAGGGAATTAATCTTATGTCATTCTAGGCGAGAGGAAAACATCAGAACAATAGAGCTCTTGTTCAGCCACCGTTCACCCTCGGGCTGGAGTTCGCGGGTCGCATCGTCTCTGCGCCATCATCCTCAGATTTGCAGCCCGGTGACTCTGTCTTTGGAGACTGTACAGGATCTTTCGCTGAATATATCTGCCTGCCTGCAGACTCGCCTAGATTGCATAAGATTCCGTCTCATTGGAGTTACGTCTCGGCTGCCGGCATCGCTGCCACATTACCTGTCTCATATGATGCATTGGCCCGAAGGGCAAAGCTGCAACCTGGCGAGACTGTGTTAGTACATGCGGCGGCCGGTGGACTAGGGATCATGGCGGTGCAAGTAGCGGTGGCCCTCGGATGCCGAGTTATTGCAACTGCCGGATCATCGGAGAAGTGTGAGTATGCGCGGAAGTTTGGAGCCGATATCTGTCTCGATTATACAAGAGACGGATGGCATAAGAGTGTCCTAGAGGCAACGAACGGAAAGGGCGTCGATGTCGTAGTCGATCCGGTCGGGCTGGTCGACCTGAGTCTTAAATGCATCGCCCACCGGGGACGACTCCTCGTAGTTGGATTTGCTGGAAGAGAGGGAGATATGGAGAAGATCGCCATGAACAGAGTACTTCTCAAACAAGTGCAGCTCATTGGTTATGTAAGTCTCCCCTAAGTCAATGTTATCGACCAATCTGACTGTATGCTCCGGTAGCGCTATGGGGAAACACTTCGACGAAGTCCGGAAGAAGGGCAGCATATATGGGACGGCCTCGAACAACTAATCAATGCGGGAAGAATTCAGCCGACCGTCGGCCAACAATATGCTGGGCTCGAAAGCGTGCCGCAAGCCCTTCAGGACTTAGCAGATCGCAAGATACAAGGCAAAG
This sequence comes from Sarocladiaceae sp. CBMAI 1973, assembly GCA_021347865.1. Lineage (NCBI taxonomy): Eukaryota > Fungi > Ascomycota > Sordariomycetes > Hypocreales > Sarocladiaceae > Sarocladiaceae sp. CBMAI 1973. Next base: position 60,209 of record WNLN01000013.1, read on the forward strand.
CCATCATTGAAGTAACCGAATCAGTTGCTGATATTGATGCGACGAAACCACGGCTATAATTGACACCGTCTTCCCTTACAAATGGCTCCTTGTTTGCATCTCCACGCGTCCATCATTTTGCTTGCCAAACGCCACTATATGCTATTCTAGACCGCTCGAGTATTGCAAGGCCAGCGGAGAAAGCAGGCAGTCCAAGGTTCTCAGGCGTAACAGGGCAATCCAACCTTGGAGCGGTTTGCCTTCGTTACCTCGAAGTCTATAACTCTTGTCTTGCGCCTTTGCAGTCGTGTACATTCATCACGACACGAATCCTCAAACACCTGAGAGAGCGGACAATACTCAGCCTACTCTTGTGCCCCAGATGCCCCTTCCGGCTCCGACACCCAACCATTCACCTGCGTCGCCAGCACCCTGGAGGTGCGGAACCCAACCAAGGTTGTTGATCTCATATTCGCATTCCCAGCTAGCGACAGGTGATCTGCCGCCGTCCTGTTGTGCACCTCCGTTGATGGGTGCTCCGGGTGTGGAGCTCTGGTTGAGCAAGTCCCAAAGAAGCACCTGGCAGTCGTCGCCACCGGAAGCGAGTGTGCCTCTCCTCGAGGGGGACCATTCGAGGCAGTTGATAGAGCCAGCGTGACCGCGCAGCTCGAGAAGAGCTTGGCCAGGCTGTCGAACATCTAGAATGCGAATCACGCCAGAGTCTTGGGCAAAGGTAGCGAGGAGATGGGTATCATGAGGAGAAGTTGCCAGACGAAGAAGCGGAGGGGGGTTCGACATTGTTTGCTGGGCGGTCGTTGGGCTTGTCCGGCCTGAAGGATCTGCAACAATCAGTCAACTGAGTTATACCATTACTTTGAAGCAGGAAACTTACCTTTATCGTCCTTGCCTGTCGGTTCGTAAATGATCGTGGAGTGTTCAAGACTCCTGAGGTCAAACATGCGGACACTGCCATCTTGTCCACAACTCACGAACACGTCCACGCTGTTCGCGCAGAATCGAACGTCATAAACCTCCTTATCGTGAGCAATGAGCTGCGTCTTGGCTGTCAGAGATGGGATGTCCCAGATGGTACATGTTGTGTCAATGCTGGAGGTGATGATCAAGCTAGGCGATACGGTGTTCCAGTCGAGCGACGTCAGCGGAGCGGTATGGTCTGGAGTTTTGGAATTGGAGAGCAAGGCGAGTGGTGTCAATTTCGTCGTCGGCTGATCCCGGCCGCGGTTCGTAATGCTGCTACCGGGAGTTGCTGGTGTCTCCGAAGGTAGCGACCAGAGTCTCAAGTGGTCACCAGAAGTAGCGAGGAGGTCGGTCGATTGTTTCTGAGAGGATGGCGGCTCCCAGAGCAGTCTGGTCACCGGGTACGAATGGGTAGCTTCAGCAACTTTGTTGAATTCGAGGCTGTACTTCGATGAGCCAGGCTGGTAAACATCCTGTGGGGTGGGCGCAAGATGACTGTCGAGGATTTGGATCTATGCAGCCCTTTGGTCAGCTTCAGACAGAAACGCACGCGCAGCGGCAGCACATGGCATGGGAAACCGGGTCTTGCTTACGAAATTGTGTCCATCCTCGAGGTAACTACCAATTGCTAATTTTCCTGCACCGTTTCCCTGGGGCGCCCATTTGCACCAATCGAAGGCGTAAATAGCCCATGGGGCAAGGTAGTTGCTGGTACCAGGCTGAGCATGTGCGACGTCGTAGCCCAATGACGCAGCGCCGCTGTCGGACATGCTCGAGTCCGCGCGTGGCCGAATATCCGCGAGTCCTAGCGGTGTGTTCGAAATGTTGCGCTGAGATCCAGGCGCATTGAACTTCATGTCCGACGGCGACATGAAATGGTTGGCACTGGAGGGGCCGCCTGGAGTCGTGGGCGTGTACGAATGGTAGGCTGAGGATGAGCCATCGTACCCAGCGGCTGGGCTGGAGCGGGAGTAGGAGTGCGCCATATTGATATCGAGAGTTGTCTTATTAGGCGTGTTGGAAGAAGGGGAAGGGGCAGCGGCAACCAGCGATTGCTGGTAACGCTGTGTTGGGGCCGGCTGAGCAGGCTGTATCGTGGGGATCGTGGGTTCGGTGTTGGAGGAGACGGGATGCGGGCGGGAAGAGCTGCCGCCAGCAGGCTGGAGGACGTTGGGCACCGAGTTTGCGCTCAGAGGGGGTTGAGGCGGGTGCAGGGGCGAGAGCTGCAACGTGGGGTGGGATTGCTGGTGATAGGGAGCGCCCGCGGCTCCAGTAGCGGAGGAAGGAGAGGATTCGACGTTGAGAGTGGGAGGTCGGTGAGGCGCAAAGGGAGGATCTCGGGGCGATATGTGTTGATGGTCAATGGGACTGAGGCCGGGCATATGCAGCTCGTCGTGGCTCTGATGGCTTTGGTGGTGGTGGCCGGATTGCTGGTGGTAGGAGGGGCCTCCAGGCGCGGGCACTGCGGGGGCTGATTGAGGCGCTGATTGAGGCGCTGGAGGCTGGTGGTAATTGTACGGCTGGTGATGGGCCTGTTGCTGGAACTGACTGCTGGATGCTGCTGGGCCACTGAACTGCCGCTGAGGCGGGGGAAAGTAGTCTGATTGGTCCATAGTCGCTTGTATATGTACAAGATAGCTTGCCTTGGAAGCGAAAGCCGGGACTACTCGTTCTGTTTGATCTTCTCGTTGTGGTACGAGGGTTGAGGGAGTGAGCTAGCCGTAGCGTTTCGTGAAGACGGACAGCATGTGAAGAGCGAGGCAGGCTTGGATAGAGGTCCAAGAGAGCGGAAGTACTTCAACGCCGTGCATAAAAATCTCGAAAAGTGCCGAAGCCACTTGTGGCAGATGATCAGAACCTTGACGTTTCGTGGTCGTCGAGTTTATGCCTCCGGCCGGTAGGGAACTGGTGGGTGTCGGCGGGAAGGCAGCAGCCCCTCGAACACAGCGGCCCCTTAAACCCCAGTCGGCAGAGATGGCGGGCCACCCGGCAGATGCGCAACGATCTCCAGAAATCACCTGCTGTCACTTATAGCGACAAGACACCCATGACACTCTGAGAAGTTGTAAGGCATCAGATGGAAGGAGTTTTCGGATTGGTAGAGCTGGTGCACGATTTGTTTTGAACATTGCTGAAATTTACACATCCAAGTTCAGTTATACAACAATAGACCTCGCTATCCCGTCCACCTATACAACGAAATAAGAACAGCTCAGGCGATTCGACTCGACCTGGCCCTTCTTCGCAGGCGCATTCTCGACCTTTATCCTCCGACAGTGGGAGTCCATGACTGGCCAATCTAGTATACGGTAATTAGTGCCTTTAGACCCTAAAACCTTCATCATCAGAAAATAAGGCATTCGACAAGACTTACTAATCCCGTAGTGTCTGATAGATATTCATCTTGAGTAGAGTTGTAAGAGTCTCTGAACGAGAGGTACGCGATAGGCTCCTTTGAGTGTGAGGAGGTCCTGGAGCGGTGTCTGGTGAGGCAGACCATCGGGGTCACCCGTCCGACTCGTCAGGCTGCAGCTCGACCTCGAACTCACCGCAATGCTGATTTTCCTTGGCAAACCTCATTACCCTTTTCCAATGTCGCGCGAACGTCTCTGGCTTAAGTGAGCAGTGCCGGCGTTTCCCAGTACGCTCACCATCCTTGATAGCCGTGAACTGGACCTGAAGGCCTGATCGCTTCAGACTCAAATCACCTTCCCCTGCCTCGGCGTAGTATCGTTTCAGTTGAGCGAGGAAAGCTTCTCCATCACGGTCACTCAATAACAGATTTCCTTCGCGCTGATAGCCTTCGAGGGTAAAATCCAGAAAAACCTGTTCTTGTTCGGTTGAGACATTTGCTTTCGGCTGTTCGAGGATGGGAGGCATCGGCGGAGGCCGGTTATGGCCAGACCTCTTTAGCATTGTTGAAGCATCATGAGAAACGCCCGTTTTGCTAGACTATTTGATGATCAGTAAAATTTATCAACAACACCACGACACATCACACTTACCATTGATGCCTGATCTGACTGCGATGCTTCAGGAAAGTCATGATAAGCCGAGGGATGAAGAGAAGAAGATGTTGTATCGGAGATCGAAGGAGCTCGATAGTTCAGAGCTTGACCCGGGGAGTGTTTCTGTTCTAAGAGCTCCGGATCTGGGGCTATCAGTCAAATTGACTTGGTCAGCGCGCCTTTGCCCCCTTAATCTCAGAGGAGTGAGTGCTCATACCGCTCTTTCCATCCGCTGGTTTCTCCGGAAGAAGTATATCACATATATCCTTCCCATCGACCTCAATGATCCAGAACCAATCCCAATGAGTCCGTGGCTTATTCAGGTGATGCCACGTTAATCTTACGCACTCAGAAGATGAAACCTTGCCGATATCTGGCACGTTGATGGATATCTTAGTGCAAGCATGCGTTGGAAGGGGTGGTCCAAAGGTCCGCAGGAAATCGCCATTGACAAATCTATAAGCTGTTCGACTTTTGCCGAGAGAACAAAGCCGATCATCATCGCTTTCGCTCCAGACTTTGCCTTTGACAAACTCTCCAGATTTGGACCTTGATCTCGATCTTGTAGGACTCTGAGATGTCCTTGAGCTCGACTCGCTCCGGGAAGGACTTGACCCTGATCGAGAGCGATCCGACGAGAGAGCCTGGCGATGCAGACGATTGCGCGGGTTATGGGCGGCGAAGGCGTTGGTCATATCATTGTCGAAGATACGATGTAGTGGAGCGATGTTTCCTCCACTCATAGCTTCCCGCGCGAGCTCAACGACGTTGAAGTAAGGCTTATTGGCACCTGTGCAGAGATTGCGCACTTTGCCAGCCTTCTGTTCCGGAGTCAAATGCAGGTTCAAGGATTCGAAGGCGTCGACTGGTGAGAAATGAACCAAGAGCCAGTCATGAACCGACTCGTTTTGATCGGCCGCCATCAAGAGGCGCCGGCATACTCAATGGGAATAAGATGCCCCGACACAGCATTAAGTTGTGACGCCGCGTCGCACAAGGCCTCATTGGATGAGGCCATACGGAGATGTTAGGTCGTAACAATGCGGGCCTCCGCGGCACCGTACACGACCGGGCAGAAGACAGGCGGCGATGTAGTAGAGGTACTAGTCGCCACTCCACGTTGATGTCTTGAGCGGCAGAATGTAATCAGGAATTAGGCTTGCGGACTGGAAAAAAGTTGGTGAAGAAGGTGATGGAAACCAGGTCGCGACGGAAGACGGAGAAGGACCGTGCAAGACGGCGGCCAAGGCAAGAGGTGACGGCTGTTCATGCAGGTGATGGCGCAAGGCATTGCCCCAAACGCTGGCACCTCAAGCGTGTTAGGCGACAAACCGCCTGTACCGGCATTCTGGGGAGGAGGCTCTACCCACGTGACGCTGATTGCAGTGCAGTGCATAATGGAGTGCCCGCCATCCTAGACCATCGGGATGGCGGCTTGCGTACGGTCGCCTGACGGTGGCTGTACCTCGCTGTTGTCGCACCTTAACACCAAAGGTGCCTTATCGGTCCAGCCAGAGGGAGCGCCTATTATGTAGGCGCACAAGAGGCAGCGCCGGACGCCCAGGCGACATCGGAACCTAGAAGAAGATCGAAGCCATCTGATCTGTGAGGGACGATGTAGAAGCGATGACAGGCTGGGGTGGTCGAATCCGCAAGGTGGATCAGATCGATGTACTGGCCTGTTGATCTGATCTCGACCCCATTATATGTCAAGCGTCGCTCTTGATTGCTCCTCTTCACCTTGAATGTCTTAGGAGCTATGTCTTTGATGCGTTCTAAGATGCGCACCGACATCCATTTGCCTTGTACGTTAGTGTCCAGGCTAGCCAGCCCTATAGACTTCCCCTGGAAATATAGCTTGACGCAAGCCGGAGTTGGAAGCGACTATCTCAAGTCAGCTTCAGGTAGATTGCACACCCAAGACTAAAACATACTACTGGCTCTGAGAGCTTTGGCTGCGGGACGTCCGACTCTGTTAGTCGTCGCGGCACTCGGGAGTGCTTAGGCGTTGGGGCTGATTGAAGGCTTGCAGCCGATGAATCCTCTGTTGCTGCATCATCAATTTCTTCGCATACCCGCCCCGGATCTGGCGGTGCATAATAGTAGTAACTGCAGTCTAGTTAGTATCCGTGGCAAAGACTTTTCAGTCAGTAAGGGTTTGACGAACTGGTGGTTGACTTCTTTATAGCTCAGCTTTGAGTTCTCCTTTAAGGTATTGTGGGCAATTATCCTGGCGCGGTCTCTAGCGACTTGCCCCACGTCAGGAGGCACGTCGCTTGTTGAAGCCGATCGACCTTTCTTGTGCGACATGTTTCCGCTCTCTGTTGAGTGACACAGCAGGTCAATTCAATATGCTCATAGTAAGCAAGGTGATAGAAGACGTTATAGATCATATCACCTTGTGCATCAAGGCTACGGGATCGTTTTATGTGTTATATAGTGCATCTCGAAGGGTAGCTTTCCTCTTGGGATTGGGCCGCTGGTCCCTACCCGAGCTGCTTAGCCATTGGGGGAATGACGACTTGGGCTGGCATCGCAAGGTGGTGAGGCCTCAAGTGCAGAAACAGATCGATCATCAAAGTGCAGAAAGGCACAGTGTCCGTATATTGAGTTCTGCCTTCAGACCCATGATAAGGGCTGTTACAATCTTGAATACCGTAAAGCCCGTTAGAGTTTCAAATGAGTGTGCTAATTTATATGCTTATTTATAGTATCATTCACTAACTCAGCTATAAGAGAGTGGGTGAAGCTTATTAGGTGATACTAAAGCGTAAATATCTCTAGATATTATGCAATTATTACATATATTTCAGCATCAGCTAGATTCTTAATTATTCGCTTCTTTTACTCAAAGAAAAACAATACTAATATTTATCGTTCTCTTAGTTTCTGTGCTACGACGATCAAGATGCTGAATATACAACCATGTTGAAACCTAGCTCGTGAAAACCAATGTTGCCAATACACAAATATCTGGATACCATGCATTGCAATATTAATGCCTAGAATCTCTCTTTCCCTTCTCCTTATTCCGTCTGTCCCTCTTGTGTGCAGCATCTCTCTGCGCCTCACCCTTTTTTCTATCCTCCTCTCTTTTCTCCCCCTTCCCCTTCTTCGTTTCCACCTTATTGTGAATTCTCTTTCGCTCTTCTCTCCTATCTTCCTTCACTTCATCATCACTCGTGTCGCTATCTATGCTTTCTTCCGCTTTCCTCCTTATTGCTGCACGATGCGCTCGGTCGCTAATCCCTTTGCCAAGCAGTACGACTGACTGCCCCCCTATGTCGTTGCCTCGGACATGACGCCTACGCTCCGCAATGATAATAATAGAGCCTTGACCCGTGTTATTGTTATCAAAGTCACCCATCTGTTCAGATGCATCGTCCTCATCAGCGTCAGAACTGAGTTCTTGGTCGTGGTCTTGGGCTTGGAACGTGGAGTGTCGCGAAAATGTAAAAGTGTCTGTTGATTCCGTCATCTGAGGCTGAGCGGCAACGCGATTGCTTCGATGCTTGGCTTCCCGACCTTGGCGACTGGATGGAATCAGCTGCGTATGCTCTCTGGGGACGTCCTCTAAGGAGGCCAAGATTAGTATGCAAAATTCATCGCTGCCCATGAGCTTACTTCAAGGACTTAGCAGACTTACTTGCTCCCGATGGTAAAATATCATCGAAGGTACGTCTCCCCCTTGAGGGCACTTTGACTTTTCCCTCTTTAACACTCATAGGGATAGTGTCGCTTAATCTTTCCAGATTGCTGACGAGAAAGTCGAGATCTAAAATCAGACCATTGAACTTTTGACGATCGCTCAATGCCCAGGCGACTTTGAGTCGAAGCTTTGAGAGAGAAGAAATACTTGGAGAGGGGTGTGGGCTTCTCTTATCCTCAAGTTTCAACGGTTTGCGATCGACATGGGGAGGGCCACAGTCGGGCGAGTTGCAGCAGGGACTCGACAAGCTTATTGAGTTCTGTGACGAGTGAACGGATGCAAGCGCCGGCTTGAGAGGGCGACCATGTACACACGGTCTGCTGTGTGCCGCGTCACAGAAGGGTGACAGTGACAGCAGACGATCGCGATTCTCATGGTACTTCATGCATAGTGCTCTCAGGGTGTCGATAATACCGGTCATGATATTCAGCGCCTCTGTAATTAGTCCCCCTTCTAAAGTCTTATCACGCGGCAGAGCATTGTCCTCGCATGAATCTCGAAGCGATACTACCTTGCTCCAGACCTTGATGCGCTGCTGAAGAAGGTCTAGCTTCGTCACAGCGACCCGGACATCGCGGCTGCAAGTCCGGGCTTGGCTAAGATAGTCCAAACACTCAATGCAGGTTGAGAACAAGCTCGCAAACGCCACAGCACCAAGTGCCAGGCCAGCTGCTTCGGCCATGCCGTCTCGGTCAAGGGTCGGCAACCTGAAAGGGGGGTCTTCGAAGGCGAGGCGAAGGGAGGACCTGCTGCGGTAAGCATTAGACCGTGCAGGGGAAGCTGTCGGCCACCAAGTACCTCAGTCTAAGGATTCAAGTTGTTTTTATCAATCAAGGAGCTTTGATGGAGAATCTGGAATCAATTGCCAGCGAAGGCCTAGGTGGGAGCGTTGTACCGTAGAGTGCAGAGGTTACAAGAAAGCTCGGCCCAACAGACCAATAGGTGCCCGACACGAATGGTGATGGATGCTACGCTCTCAATGCAGCCACATCACATGCGCTGAGGGTTGTATCCTCTGTAGTGGCTGCTGGTCAATACCAGTGAAGAATGCCTTACGTGCCCAGAGAAAAAGTACACGCCTTATGCGGCTTAAGCAGAGCCTCATTGCCCTGGTTCGCCAACGTAGTGTGGTCAATCGAGACAACCAACGTCCCCACGAGACTCGGTGCCTTGTTTCCAACTATTCACTGTGTACGCCGTTATTCGTCCTACATCAAGCCGCTCGAACACGCTGATAAAGACGAGTCTTTTACTGGCTTCTAATGATGTAGTAGAGCACACAACTGGATTCGTCTCCTATAGGTCTAAGAGAAACCGGACGTGGTGTCCGAAGTTGACTGAATTGCTAGCCGGGGTCTCGATACCAATGCAATAAACCGCTTAATCAACAATTCATGGGGTATAATGGATCGCGAAAAGACAGTGGTGTCTTCTGCCGTGACAAGACACACAGCGTATACTCTGGAGGCAAGAGGTTGGTCTGCGGAAGTTAGCATTCTCATGAGTTAGTTATGTTGCCATTTGGCCACTTCAGCCAGAGTCTCTACCAAGGTATACCGAGGCACCTCTCCTCCCTACCTTATGTAAGTTCGCAGGTGTCTGTCTTAGTCTGAGGAGGTATAGTACATCCCATGAATCTGAAGAGTACGCCATTATTCCCACATATAAAGCCATCACTTACCCAGCATAAACATTCCATTCACCTTTAGCGATATGCATAAATTACCGTTGCTGTTTTAAACTTGACCTTATTGGCAGGCCCAAGCATTCGCTGGTATTCGCCTGTCAAATATGCGCCCATGACGGCGCGTCCCGGGGCTGAATTTAGATCCATACGACAGCAGTGGCTCTTAAGTCCCAGCTGTGCAGATCAAAAGCGACGAGATGTCTGTGTATGGCATAATGCACAGTGTAGCCTTTGATAAAAAGGCATCATATTTCTTGGCGATGACGGCGTCCCTCTCCTCATCGATGGCGAGCATAAAACCGTTGTTGACGCCTCTGGTCTCAGCCGTCGGCGGCATAGATCATTCATCGTTATTCATTAAGTATTTCATCTAGTGTCCGCAACGAGTTGATCCTAACGGGCACCTTTCCCAAGTCCATCTTACAGCCCTCTGCCAAATAAATCGCAAATATGCCTTCGGCGATAGCAGGCTCCATATCTCTCTCCCTGTTATCCCCAATATATGCGATATCAGTGGGAGATACGCCCATATATCTCAGTACCTGCGAGAACAGTCCATTCGTCTTCGATACTTTGAAATGATTAGTGGTGGCGAGGTAGTCGATGTAGCTGCTAATTCCCAGTGCTTCGATTGTCCTCTGCTGTGAATCCTGCGGTCCTTCTGTGATGACGACGATTCTTTTCCCAAGCTTCTTGAGAGTCGACAGCAGCTCTTCAGCTCCATCCTTGAGCTTCAGTTGAGCAAGAAGAGTGGTCTCATACATATCCAGCATCTCACACATGAACGGCTCGCCGTATGCAAGGGAGAAGTCGCTCAGCAAGCGACCAAATCTTTCTCGCCTGTACTCGAACGAAGTCTTGCCTTCAGAGAAAGCGTTGGCTGTCCCAAGCTTCAAGATCTTGCGATATGCATCCTCCAGCGTAGATTGAGATGTGTCATACTGTCTAGCGATTTCCGAGAGGACCGCGTTTGTCGCTGCGGATGAAGCGCGTCGAAATTCATGGAGGGTATCATCCAAATCAAATCCGATCCATGATTTGCCCAGGATGACGGCATGTAATTGCAATGATTCATCAGGACTTTTCATCTCGACGCTTGCCTCGGAGATCTGTTGCATTATTGCCCTCATCTTTAGGGTGACGCACAGCAAGGGATTGGGGCCCTTCCAGGTGCTTGCTCGACTCTCAAGCTGCGAGTGGGTCGCTTGGCACGAAGCTCCACGCAGCTTGCATCATCACAGAAAGCAAGCTGTATGTTCTTGTCAACACTCCTTCGAAATATGAAAATGTGACTCTCCGCGGTTAACTTAGACCGAAGCATCTGAATCATCCTTCAGTGCATACACTGTCAATGAGTTCGACTGGAAATGGTTGTAGACCATCACGTGATATGCTTGCTGTCACATGGGATGTTGTTCAACCTGTTTAGCAGAGCTGCTAAATGGCATCCTGACCTTTCCACATGACGAGTATCACTCCCGTCTGCCTGGTTTACGTGTTACACTGCTCCTCGCCATCCTTGGACGCTCTGCCATAATCTGTCAATCACTGATGGTTTGACACCAGCGACCATGCTGCAATTTATTTATACTGATTGAGCCTGTCATTCTCCCAGACCCCATCGTCGACATGTCTTCCCAATCCTTCTTCGACCGCATCACCTCTTCCCGTCGGGGATCGCTATTGCCCATCCACAGTCCTCCACAACGCTTGCCGAGCGAGTACGATCTCGACGAATTGGATCCGCGCCCAGACGACCGACTCCTGAGCTATAGCCCTCCACGCGACCGATTCCAGAGCTCAGTGCTGGGCAAGGGCCCACGATCAATATCGCCAGGGCCCTCAGAAGAGGCCGTCAGCTCCATTGGATCCAACTCCAAGCTAAAGTCTCGCTCCCCTCATGCTATGTTCACCGGCCCGCCTCCTCCAATCGCCGCGTCAGTGGTATTGAACAATAGCCAACGAGATCGCAAGCAAGACGCCGAGCCCGGAAACACTCGGACTGTGCAGACAAATAATGGAGTTCGCGTCTTGTTCGACCATCGAAATGAGCATGGACAGCAGCGTCCTGATTCCGCCTGGCGAAGTCTGCAACGGCAGGAGAAGGCTATCGAGAGCGATGTCCAACATCTGCTTGATCTGCAAGCAAGTGGCCTGATAGCTGGGCTTGGTGGACGGCCTCCAAACAATAGCGACTTTGATGACCATAGTGACGCTGGCAGCAGCACACCAACCGGGACCTTCTACTCCACAGCGACCTCAAGGTCGCGGATGATGAATTCCTTACACATACCCACTCGTGCCAACGCCGATGGCAATGTGATACCTGTGCGGCAACCGAAGCGGGCTCGGCCTCCTGGCTTACGCGAAGCCCGAGCTGGCCTTCGGAAGAGCATGCTGGCACTCGCAAACCTCAAAGCTGAGGAAGATGCGCATATCGACGATGCGCTATCACAGCGCAAGAAGGCCTTGGCTCAACTGGATCGACTCGGTTCAAGGAGGGACAATGTGAGTAGGGAGCTCCAGAGCCTTGAACACAACGAAGAAGAGCCTTTGGGACAGGCATTGCGGGATTTGGGAACCCAGTATGATTCCCTGACGCACGACATTCGTGCTCTGGAGGAGAAGTTGGTGGGCATGCGGAATAGACGGCGCGTTGTCAGAGCGCAGATGGAGGATGTCCAGAACCAGCGTGAAGCGGGCTTGAGTGGGTTCAGGGGTGCTCTTCGTGACGTCGAGAGCGATGTCACGGCTATGATGCGGCGACCACCAATTCAGCCCCTTGACCCTGACATTTTCAGACGAGCGGTCTCGACCGCTGATGATGAGGATGATGACCTCGATGGCTCGGGGGGGATCAACTTCTTACGAATGATTCCCGAGCGCCGCACGATCGAGATGGCCAGGACCTGGTGGCAAGCCGAGATCATAGCACTTGAGCGACGGAAAGTGCAGATTGACAGCGAGCATCGTGCTTTAGAAGAAGGAGGAGTGCTGTGGCTCGAGGCGATGGCTCTAGTCACCGATTTTGAGTCCAGACTCCGATCGGCAACGAAGGGTGCATCGACCGGCCAGTTACCAAGCCCTGAGCAAAATTCTGATCATGGCAAAGGGAAGGGGACAGAGCTCTCGCAACAGGATATCATACGAGGACAATTGCCCTTACTCGACAAGAGCATCGTTGAACTAGAAGGCCATATGCAAACGGCCGAGACTAATGGTTGGAACCTTCTCATCTGCGCTATAGGAGCCGAACTGGAAGCCTTTAGGGAGGCTCGCGAAATGCTTCGCGAAATTGTCGGCGATGACAAAGAAGAGTCGACTCAGAGCTCTGATCTGAGCGCCATGGAACAAGAACCGAGACCGCATAGCCAAGATGATACCCATGCCGAGGACAGCGACGGCAACGAGGTACCAGATGATTTACTTGTGTCGGGTATCAATCACGAGGAGTCACAGGAAAAGTCTTCACGAGAAGACGAGGCAGATGATACTGGGAAGAGGTCGGCATTGCACCGTGTTGATAGTAGTGACAATGACGTGCCGGCGGACTTCTTCGCTGAGCACGATAAACTGGATTAGGAAAGCCTGTCAGATTACTACAGCGTCGAAATGTAGCCGCATAATGTCAAATGAGAATGAGCCTTCAACGAAGATGCTGCTTCGCAAGAAAGCGATCAGTTCTCGATTTGAGAAAGAGCGATGCCTTTTACATTCATAACATTGACTCTACCTGACGAGTCCAAACGTAGTAGCGAGCAGAGATACAAACCGGACCTCGACCCGGCATCGATCACAAAGTCGTGTCGTGCTTGCGTAGTCGTCCCAACAGCGTATCCTAGCAGCAAAGAAACCCAAACGCCGTTATACCTCAGGCAATCCCACGTGAGTAACACGAGATATCGGCCCAACCATTTCATATCCTCCTCCTCCCCACCCCTCGACCCATGGAGATCAACGGGTGCGCTCAAAGTATCCGCTGGAACCAGCTATGGCGACGCTTTGGTCCATGACCCATTCGCCGACACCGAGGTACTTGTCGAGCCACTTGTTGACATCCTTATTCTCGCCCGCGAGCTTGTCTGTCTTGAAGCTGGGTCTAGGACATCCCATAAAGGCGGGCAGGAGTTAGAAACATGTACGATCTTATCTGGGTAGCTCTGATTCGATGGGATCGTTCGGAAGAGAGCTCATGTTCACTCACGTGAGGCCCGTCGAGCGCTTCATGCCGGCGAGGATAGTAGAGACTGATGCATGTTAGGCTGTTTGGTCGGTCGGCTCGACAGGAAGTAGGATACATACTTAGGACGGCATCGAAGGCGTAGTGTGTAAGGCGTCCGACCTTTGACCAGAGTCCAAACGTCAGCAGGTTGAGGAACTGCAAGCAGTCTTAGATGCTTGTGACTTTGATAGGGAAGGTATTGAGGATCGGAAGCGGGTGGTGTTGGGTTCAGTGATAGAAGGGAGACTTACCACCATGTTTGCGGCTTCGACTCGATCGGATGGAAAAGGTGTGTGGTATCGAAATGCGAGGTTGCTTGGATGTTGAGGTCGTCGAAGTGCTGATCGTGGAACTGAAGTGGAGAGGCGTCGTCAGGTCGTTAGCTTGGAGTCACGTTGGCGAGGCACACGCATGCATGAGCCATCGACGCCTAGGGAGATGACCGCCGTTGGCAGGCAGAGCGCGATGGAGCTGGTGACAGCCACAGTCTCGCGCCACAATGCTAGCTCGGGGATATCAATGTGGCTGGTGCACCTGCATGGCCCAAGCTCGAAACGGGGACCCGCTATCAGCGGAAGCCGCCGAGAAAGCTGCCACAGTGGGCTTCTGGACCTTCGTCACCGAGACGCTTCAAGCCATGGCAAACGCGCCAAATGAGATACGTCTACGGTCTCAGACCTAAAATGGGAACATATCATCTTAGCCAGATCCACTGAGATGGTAGTCAAGGCGCTAATCTGTCTTTCAGGCGGCGGGACGGCCGAATTACCTCGCGTCCGCTGTCCCCTGCTGTGAAAATCGGTTGGCCTCTTTTTTTTGTTGAACCCCACTAGGTGTGCAAATGCCTCAATCCCGAATCTCCGTGAAATGTCAAGATATTGACGAATGCGTGGCTGAGCCTTCCTGGAAAGGCCTCAACTTTTTGTTCAGCTGTAGGAATTTGAGTAGCGTGGTGTTGTGCACGGAGACTCAAGTCGGTGATGTCGACTTGGGATGACTGTCGATGATCTGCGTCATGAATTTACACCGTACGAACAGCCTTGCTGATGATCGCACGTTTCAATGTTCCCAGGCTATTGGGACGTTTCACGGTTCCTCGCTTGTAAACAGCCTGTTAGCATTTTGAGGGACAAACTAAAAAGAGGACACATGTCTATGACCTTGCAAGGAGTATCTCGCGGCGTATCTCGAGTAATAGTGCCGTACACCAGACTCCATCGTTCTTACCCAAACCCATCAACAACCACTGCATTCGTCCAACAATCCCGTGGACGGCGTGTCGTAAATGGCCATACTAAGCCCAGAAAATGGTCCACGCCTGTAAAAGCCGCTGCTCCAATTGGTCAGCTTTGGTTGAAAATGCAGGGCAGGAGCTACCCTTGGTCCCCGCCGTGCCCCTCCATCCTTCGTTTTGCCTCCCACGTCGTGCCCCCCCTCCCTCAACTCCAAAGAGTCCCCTCCTGCGCGCCTTTCCTGCCTTTACCCCTCCACTGCTGGCGCTGCGCTCAGTTGCTTCTGCTGCACTATCAGACGTCCTGTGGCTTGAGGCTTGACGCAATCACTGTTACTGTTATAGCTGCTGCTTGTCATCCCGCCTTCACTCCCTCAGCTTCCAATCATTTTTAAAACTTCCCGCCCTCCCACTTCATATTTCTCCCGCAGCCCTTCTCCTCCATCTCGACAGGCTCAAGTTTTTGCCAGTCCAACGTCAATTCCTATCGCCTCAAGCTTCGAGCTCGATAACTATCGTACAGCAAGCTTTACACACCCCTCTCGTCACCTCCACCACCCCCCTGGTCATCCTCTTCGCGCCGTCGCCAAGTGCTCTCGAGAGCCCCGCGCCCGTTCCCCTGCCACGATCCACGCCCCAGCTTAGTTTTTTCCCCAATCCCATAATCCTTCGCCCATAACTTTTTCTTCCTTCTCTTCTTCTCTTTCGTCATCATGTCCGAGACTCAGCATCCTCGTCGTCCCCGATCCTATAGCATCATGGCTGCCAACACGAAGGAGCACCTCGACACCGGCGGTCGTATCGCCTGGCTTGCCAACCTCGATACTGACTTCACCCCTCAGCGCAACTACCGCCGCTCCTCTATCATCTGCACAATTGGCCCCAAGACCAACTCCGTCGAAGCGATCAACAAGCTTCGCACTGCCGGTCTCAATGTTGTCCGCATGAACTTCTCCCACGGCTCATATGAGTACCACCAGACCGTCATTGACAACGCCCGTGAGGCCGTCAAGGTTCAGGATGGCCGTCCCATTGCCATTGCCCTCGACACCAAGGGCCCCGAGATCCGCACTGGTAACACCACCAACGATGAGGATCTCCCCATTGCCGCTGGCAAGGTCATCAACATCACCACTGATGAGAAGTACATGACTGCCTGCGACACAGACAACATGTTCGTACCCTCCTCTGACATTCCTTCTCGCGCCAATGACTAACATTATCCAGGTACGTTGACTACAAGAACATCACCAAGGTCATCCAGCCCGGCCGTGTGATTTACGTCGATGACGGTGTTTTGGCTTTCGACGTTCTCAGCATCAAGGACGACAAGAACATCGAGGCTCGCGCCCGCAACAATGGTTTCATCTCTTCCCGCAAGGGTGTCAACCTTCCCAACACTGATGTCGATCTTCCTCCTCTATCTGAGAAGGACAAGGCCGATCTCCAGTTTGGTGTCAAGAACGGTGTCGACATGGTCTTCGCCTCATTCATCCGCCGTGCTGATGACATCAAGGAGATCCGCAAGGTTCTCGGTGAGGAGGGCAAGAACATTCAGATCATCTCCAAGATTGAGAACCGTCAGGGTCTCAACAACTTCGCTGAGATTCTCCGTGAGACCGATGGTGTCATGGTCGCCCGTGGTGATCTCGGAATTGAGATTCCCGCCGCCGAGGTGTTCGCTGCCCAGAAGAAGATGATTGCCATGTGCAACTTGGCTGGCAAGCCTGTCATCTGCGCTACTCAGATGCTCGAGTCCATGATCAAGAACCCCCGCCCGACCCGCGCTGAGATCAGCGATGTCGGCAATGCCATCACTGACGGCTCTGACTGTGTCATGCTGTCTGGTGAGACCGCCAAGGGTGCCTACCCTGCTGAGGCGGTCCACGAGATGCACGAGGCCTGTCTTCAGGCTGAGAACTCCATCCCGTACGTCTCCCACTTCGAGGAGATGTGCACTCTCGTCAAGCGTCCTACCAGCACCGTTGAATCCTGCGCCATGGCTGCTGTCCGTGCCTCTCTCGACCTTGGTGCCGGTGGTATCATCGTCCTCTCCACCTCCGGCGACTCTGCTCGCCTCATCTCCAAGTACCGCCCGGTCTGCCCCATCTTCATGGTCACCCGGAACGCTACCACATCTCGCTTCGGTCACCTTTACCGTGGCGTCTACCCCTTCCTGTTCCCCGAGGCCAAGCCTGACTTCAACAAGGTCAACTGGCAGGAGGATGTCGATCGCCGCATCAAGTGGGCCGTTCAGGAGGCTCTTAAGCTTGATGTCCTTACCATTGGCGACACCGTCGTCGTTGTGCAGGGCTGGAAGGGTGGTATGGGCAACACCAACACCCTCCGCATTGTCCAGGCCGACCCCGAGTCTCTGGGCATTGGCGAGGAGTAAATGGATTGAATAATTGTGTATGGGAAGGATAATGAGCAAATAGACACGGCGCCGGACGTTTCCTAAATGAACATCATGACAAATTTTATTTCACCAGTGCGCGTTGGGCCCGAGGATACTCGTGAGTATCGTGCTTTTGTCACTCAATATTGTGGGAAGGCGCAAGATGTGGACGAATGTCCTTCGATTGCAGGATGTGCTGAACTATATACAGGACAAACTCTCATCTTCCTCCAATATTCTTCCTTGTCGACCACACTCTCTCGAAGTACGATACTCTCTCGCGATCCGACGACATTACAGTCGCTTAGCAAGTGAGAGGGTTGCCACCGGGAGCCTTGTAGTTGGTGGGAATGGGCCACCAGATGTTGGCGGAGAGACCGGGGTCGCTCATGGAGTAGGAGCCGGGGAAGGAAAGGAGGTTGGGAGAAGCACCACCAGAGCCACCAGAGACGCGGACCTGGGCGCAGGAGATGTAGAGCTGAGGGGCGCCGGCCGAGTGCAGACCGATTTGCTCGAAGCGGATGAGGTACTCGCCGTTGGCGATGCAGCGGGGGATGGTGACGGTCTGGCTGGCCTTGTCTGTGGGTGTGTTAGCGAGAGATTCGGATGTGTGGGTGTGTGAAGGGAGAGGACGTACTGTAATTGGGCCACTCAATGGAGCTGGCGGTGGTGGTGGGCTTGTCCTCGAAGATCTTGAACCAGACGTTGCCCTTTCCGTTGAAGGAAGCAGCAGTGCTGGGAGCCTTGGCCATGTAGACGTTGACCGGGCCGGGGTGGTAGAGGTTGGGGTTCTATCAATGTGTCAGATCGTCTCTTCACGCTTTCGGCACTGACGCCTAGCTCATGTGGTGGCTCAACTTACGATGCCGAAGGTCACGGGGGATCCGGCGGTCACGTCGAGGGTGCCGGGAGCAGCGGTGCCGGGGTTGCGCTCGTAGCAGGTCATCTGGTCCGAGCTGAGGTTCTCGACGGGAGCGTTGCTCTGGAAGTTGGCTGTGGTGCGGATGTACTGCCAGTCGCTGCCGCCGGCACTACCACCAGTGCTGATTCTGGGAATGGTGTCTACACGGAACCATGTCAGTACGTTTCTCGATTGCTCATTACCATCTCCGCTATTGGGTAATTGTGACTGGGAACGGGGAATCCACGTACAGTGGGCATTGGCCACGGCGCCGAGCGCCAGCATGGAAAGAGAGAACTTCATGTTGATGAGCGAAGGACCGTTGAGTTGGTTATGTAAAGGAGGGTTGAGAGAGTTTGAGAAGGTTTGATCTGCAAACTAGAGGGAGTGAGGTACAGAGAAGGACAGGGAAGAGCAGATATGCATGGCTCCCAGCTACTTATACCTCGAGTACCCCCATCTGCCAATCCTCAGATTCTCAACCATACATCCCACAACTCAACCCGCGGCGGATGCCTCCCGACCAGGCTTCCAGAAACAGAGAGCACGCATCCCTTTGTTTCGCCAAGTACCGGCCGCCACAGTCGCTAATCCGTCTTGGTAAGACCTACAAGCGAGGACTGAGTGTCCCAAGAGTTCCCTCTGGATGGGGTTACATGGCGCTGGCGAAACGCCATGGTCCAGTCCAGCGTTTGGGTAGCACATCAGAAGGGGAAATAATGTATTCTGGCTAAAGAGGGAAGTTCCTACCGACCAGTCATGTGCCCAGCCTTGTTGATTAAAGGGTTAGCCACCTCCGGAGCGAATGGGTACACTGGCTGGGGCCAGTCGACGGATCGATATGCCGGATCGGCGACGGAGGCCCCGGACAGAATGGCGAGACTCGCCAGGATGCTCCTTCTTGGTAGCGCAATTCTTGGGGAGGGACGAGCGCGCAACACATGCTCGAAGCGTGGGTTGGAAGACCCAAGAGGTCGCTTCGTCCCGGGGCGCATTGATTGTGGGGAGGAAATGGCGGAGAGTGCTGACCTGGTCGGTCTTTAATTTATCGTGAGACGAGGGGCGCATCGGCCTTTAAGTTGCTTCCCCAGTCTGATGGAAGGACGGCAATGAGGCATGGGTGTTCATGTTGTATTGGTGAAGTCACAGGCAACATTTGACGAGACAACTGCCGTCTCCCGACCAGACTTGACTCTTTTTATCGCTGGTTCTTACTTATCTGGTTTTTATTCGCTATGATTGAGAGTTGCAGGACTTTCTGTTGTGCGGCATGACTTTGACTTACACGCTTCGGCTACCAAACTCGTGCCAAGAGCCCTTTCGGGACATGAACCTCCGGGACCGACTTTGAGTATTAGCCGCAACCCACCAATTCCTCTTTGCCCACCTCTTGACCAAACTCTTCGCTCTGGCTGGATCTTCTTTTTTGATCCCGGTCCATTTCTGGGCGATTAGCCTCGACTTTCACCACGCACAGACCTGCCTGATCCGGATGAAGACCGGGATGTCCTCCACGGCGATCCGGCTTGGGCGGCAACTTGGTAGAAGTTTCCGATCCTGTGACTATAGTAGAATTTAAAGTATGACTGGGGTCTGTTTGGGTATCATGTGGCTGTGGCGGCATTGTGGAGCCGGAGAAAAGCTTGGTTTGTCTTCGTTCGTGGTCTAGATGATTGTGCGTATATTGCGATGACGAGGATTAGACATCACGGCAAGGCGATCTTTGATCACGAAATAAAGAACTGACAGCCAAGATGTAAGATAGAGGTTTCTACTTTTAAATATTTTCTTCAGTCTGCCTGCTTGGTGGAAAAATGAGTTCTGCTTGGGATGCTCTCGTACGACTACGAGCTAGTGTATAAGCCGTGGTATGAGAAATGGTGGATTAGGTAAATTTAGAGCGCGAGGAGGCGCAATCTTCCCTCTTGATGCAGCTTTACAGTTGCTTAGAAGATGTGCTGAACGGATCCAGTCGAGTGAAGCTAATGTGACGACGTTGACCAAGCAGGCACAATGGACTTGGTGTAAACTCAACATTCTAGTAATGTTTATGCTCGAGAAGACATGAGGACATAGCCCCAGGGCTCATGGTACTAAGATAGGCTATAAACTATCTTAACTCTCGATTGCCAAGGGGAATGGAGTGAATAACTTCTCTCCACTGCCGCACTTCGTCGCTAGACCTCCCACATGCCGGTTGACGACTTCCCACCCCGATCAACAAGACCGGTGCGTACACTGGCAATCCCGCTGATGTCTGGAAGGAGACCCTTTCAGAGTCTCCGGTCAACCTCGACTTCGTGCCGAAGCGAGGTAACGCAGTGCCACGCAGCCAAAACCCTGCTCGTCAAAAGGGTGAGACCGCTTGGGTCCATGTCTCCAAGAACTCGGAGACTGGCCACATCGCTTTCGTCCGGGAAGAGGCCAATGGCTGATAGCAGATTCGTAACATATTGCGATGGGTACAACGAGGCCGATGCAAAGAGCCTCACTGCCCAAAACTACGACACTCACGAGGAGGAACTCAAACGCGAGTTCAATCGCAAGGTCGCACTCGCTATTGTTCGGAGTCGGCTGGCGTAGTACGCCATTCGCGGCACAAACAACCGCGACGCTCCAGTCAACTCATCACTAGACCAAGTACCGGCCTGGGAGGTTTGTGAATTCGTCGACGATATGCTCGACGAGGAGATCCGACAGAAGATGGAACTCCGGGACTACGTTCGGGAGAATCGCGAGGCCGACGAGGCTCTTATGCTTTCAGTATGGTCAGGTATGAAGTCGCTGGGAATCGAGAGAATGGTGTGTATCGTGGCTGCCACCGGGTTCAGGCTTAAGGCAATGGGGTCGAACGGCTCTAAAGATCTTTCCCGCCGCGAGGCTTGTCTGGGCGGATACATCATGCTTTAAGGGTACAGTGTATAAGCACGCCACAGGTCATCACAACTTCGCTTCCGTAGCCCAATATCAATGCTGAGGCATTCTATTCCGCGGAGAATACCTCTGATCTTCACCTACAATACCCTCCCATCTTTATTTTCCGGCTGGTTTCGGCAAGATCTCTCTGGGCCTGCAGCTTACACACTTACTGATCAACACCTTCGAGTTTATAGGACACTTGTTGATGGGGTTGCAATTAAAGCCTTGCGTAGTTGCGAGCTTGCATTTCTGAACCTTCAATTCTGGTAAAGGAGTCATGTGTCCACAGGAGTAGACGGTCATGCCTTGCTTACACATGTTGCGCTGAGGTTTTGTACCGCGAGTCGCAATTGGAAAGTGTCTTGCGATTCCGTAAAAGACTTGGCTTGCTATCTTAGCCTCGATGATAAAGATTCTCAGGCTACATATACAGAACACACGGTGTCGGACTTGCAGTGCGCAGTGAGTCACTTCAATTCACACGGCATAGTTGATTCAGTAAAGGCTCGGACTTCCTCCCTTCCTATACTTCTCTCATGTGATGCATACCGTATATATGCAGGTAAGCAATGTGAAGAGCCAACTGCAGGACATCGCAACTACAGCTCACGATGTCTGCTCCTCCTACATCGGCGACAAAGCTTATCCTCCCAATCAGATTCTTGGGGAATTGCCGTGACCAGGCCCTCTGGGCATTGTGCGTTGTTCTGGATTGCTTTCTCACACCATTGCACGGGCGTGTTTTTGCCATACATTGGCGCTTCGTGGCCGCATTTGCCGTATACAACCTTGGCCTGCTTGCACATGGCTGATCAATGCGTAAAGGTCGTCGGGGAGGTTGGACAGAGGTATGAAGATCTAGCGAGCGATGCAGGGAGGTCGTCTTCTAGATCTGAGAGTTATGCGTTTTGCTTGTGCTAAGCGATCGATAGGTTCAATTCGCGAATGGTCTTATAGGGATTGTTATGGCCACAGCTGATTCAGAGGCACCAGATTTATCGGTGACTGACCAGCTCCAGACAAAGAGCTCGTCCAGACCGTACAGTTTATGACTACACCTGAATCACTTTATTCGCATAGGTACGGTGCATATATGAATAGAGACAAGCGTCTGCCGAAGAGGTTGCCCTGACGCACGACTTAAAGCGAAAGGAGTAGAAATATGCTTAGTGTAACTGCTGAGATGAGTGACTTTTATCTATATACAATGACGCCTTACAAGTTCTTGATCTCATACTTCTTCCGCAAAAACTCTCCATAGCGCATAACGAGCCAGGGGACTGGTAACAAAGCTGCCGCAATGAACCCGAGCAGACTGTTCCCCCAGCCAAGGCCCAAAGTATCGAACATTGGCAAAGCAGCGAGCGGTAGAATTGCACCAACAATGGAGCGTGCCATTGTGTTCGCTGCGAGCGCGGAAGCTGAGTAGAGGGCGAAGCTGTCCACGAGGTAGAGTTGCAAGGCCTGAAAGGCGCGTTAGCATTCGACGAACCAGCGAGCCATTTGCAATTGCATTGCACTTACCATGAAAATGAGTAGATTGCCCACTCCGATGATTGCTGTGCCGATGATGGGCACGATCCAGTGGACATGCTTTTCCGCAGTCCATCCGTAGATGAACAAGCCCACCGGGAGCAAGATCGAGCCAGGCTTCAATGGCGGCAACCGATACTCGGGCTTCATACCTTCTGGTTCTCTGCCTTCAGCGGCGGCTTTAGAGTCTTCTTCTGCTGCTTTCTTTTTTATGTATTTGTCGCTGTAGACGGAGAAAATGATCACGCCAGCCATCGACCCAACTCCCAGACCAAGGAAAGAAAGCCCTGCTTCGACAACGCTGAAGTGATATATCTGCATAAACAGAGGAGTGAGAGTTGTGAACATTAAATATAAATATCCATACGTGATGGATATTATCAGAGCTGCAATTATTGAGATGGGAGAGAAGAGAATCATCTTGCAAGGTCGGAGAATGCCGCGGTTGAAGTAGTCCTTGGGAGAGAGGCCGGAGTCGAGCTTCGAGCGCAAAAGCGTATTGCCAGTTTCTTTAACAAGCTTGTTTGTCTTGCGCTTCAGCAGAATGGGAGCATATGTTTCCTTTGAGATCGCGAGGAATACAGTTGAGATAGTTCCGGAGGTGATGGCGAGGATCCAGAACACCCATCGCCAACCCAGAGCATCGGACACGAAACCACCGACAACGGGTCCGATGATTGGACCAAGTAAAGGACCAATAGCTTTGGAAATGTCAGCTCCAATTGGCGCGAATAGTCGTGTTGCCTGGATGCGGCGCAAACTTACCGAAGCCAGCCATTGCGGCACCTCTCTTCTCCTGGCGAACCAGATCCGCGATAGTACCACCACCATTGGTGAGAGGACACGCGCCGAAAACTCCCGAGAGAAACCTGAAAGCAATGAAAGTTGACATATTCGGAGCCTTGGCGCAGGCGATCAGGAAGACTGTATGCCGTGTCAGATATCTGGCCCAGCTTGTTGTGGTAGGAGTCCAGCCTTACCAATGAACCCCAGATTGGTCGCATGATAGATTGGAAGCCTTCCATAGATCTCAGAGAGCGGTGCGAACAGCATCGGCCCAGCTGCGAAACCTAGGACGTACACAGAGACGCAGAAGGTCGCGAGCTCTCTGCTGGTTGTTTCGAACTCTCGCAGAAGCTCTGGAACGCCAGGCGCAAACATGGCTGCATTCTCCAAATATCAGCTTTGCAATATCTGCTTTTTCTCTTTTGGTTATGACTTACACGAAGCCAGAGGCGTGACGAAAGTTAAAGCGCTGACGAGGACGACATTCATGACCTTTCGCCATGATGGCCAGTTGTAAGGGTTCTGAGGATCATCAGGGCCATCCCACCACACAACATTCTCGTCGTCCGTTGCTTCGATGTCTGCAGTCGGCTGCTTCTCAGGGTCGCCCTCGACGTGGTTCGCTGACCGATTTGTTGCCTGTGATGCGCGCCGCTTGCTTGCAATTGAAGCCCGTCTTTGCTTCTCTCCGGCTTCATCTACCACATAACCAATGTCGCTTGGGATGTCTGCATCGTGTCCCTCGTCTCGCGCTTGTTGTACCTTCTCCGAAATGCTGGGTTCTCTTGTCGTCGAATAGTCCTTGATTGTGGTGTCGGCGCTTGCTGTGCCATCGGCATCGTGGTGGCCGGCCATTGTGGCGATGAACCCCCAGGCGATGTTATGCTTAACTTCCACAGTGGGCCTTGGCGGATCTCATCGACACTTTATATCATGATGATGGGGAAAGAGCGAAATAAACAAGCGGAAACGACTTGTCAGCTTCACCGGTGATAACTTAAGGAGTACAGTAACGGACCATCCAACAGTCCGCCCGCTCGGGGATAACAAAAGAACCCGCGCGGGAAACGGCATTCACGACTGCAGCGGCATCCCGTTCGCCGATCATATTTCATTTAACGCGAAGGCGCGAAGGGGGCATTTACTGTTTCGAGCATTCTGTGTGGTTGGCTGCATGCACCCCCGGCCCGAGTGCGGGTTGCGCTGTGACATTCGCGCCTCGTTAGTTGTTACTTGTTTGACTCGTAGCAGCAAGGGAACATTATAGCCGATATTAGTATTGGGCCCTAGCTTCGGACTGGACTGCTTTCTCCAGATTGGGGGGAGGCTTCTCCGCGTATAGAGCGGGGCCGGTGTTGAGCCCCAACATACGACCTTCAGATTGCCGATACCTATGGCGAGAGATCTTGACAGAATCACAACATGAAATGATCTTGAGTCGCCTTGTATCGTGCCATGAGATTATTGGATTA
Organism: Sarocladiaceae sp. CBMAI 1973; assembly: GCA_021347865.1. Lineage (NCBI taxonomy): Eukaryota > Fungi > Ascomycota > Sordariomycetes > Hypocreales > Sarocladiaceae > Sarocladiaceae sp. CBMAI 1973. The sequence continues at coordinate 85,032 of WNLN01000013.1, forward strand.
ACTGGCAAAAATACCCTATTTCTGGCACTGACATTGGTGTACCTCTCAGCAAGCCAACGATATTACCCCAGAGCGGCCGAGACAAGCGCCCTACGGCTTTGGCGAAGACCTGTTCGAAACCCGTCGAGCTAAGTTCCTAAAAAATACCTAAGCCAACCTGCCCTGTTGCCTGCCCGTATTGTGAGCCTGAATTAACAACGTTGACAAGCGGAAACTCCGCGGCTACCAATCTCGATACCTGCATCAACAGCGGACATTGGGAAGTGTATATATGACCACCATCTTGCATCAAATGTCAGATTGTTGCGGACTTTATCACCACGGCCATTTACTCTTTTCGTAAGGTGCATCACGTTGATCACGGACTCATGGCCACGGCATTCGGATTCTCTGATGGGTCTCGCTACGAGATGAGAAGATCCAACTCTATCAACGCTTTACGGTAGTTCGCAAGTGTCTGCGCTCCGACTTCCGTCCTCCGACGGATGATTTTGCTCTGTAATTGGACGACCTCTGTCTCCTCTTCTGATGGACTTCGCACTGCCGCAAGCAAACCCGCCATCGGCCGCAATTGCTTCTGCAGGGCGATCATAGAGTCATGAACCATGTTCATCCATACACTCGCAGCCGTAGGCTTGGAAAGCATCAACGCTCCGATTCGGACATCTGGCACATCGATCTGTAGCGTGTCCGGATCCTTGTCCTTGGCTCTATCGTAGCACTGCGCGCCGTGTTCCAGTATCGTCTCTGAAATGTCCAGCATTCTTTGATGACAAGTGAGCAGGAGCTGTATGAGTGTATAATCGAATTGATTCGGTTGCCGCGATGAGGTCGATGGGTTTAAAGCGCTTAGGTGGTGAACACAATCTTCGATCTCGCAGATTGCATGAAAGTCAAAATCTCTAGATGTCGCCCTTGCCAATATAAGAGGGTATAGCATCTCGAGTTGCTGCAAGAGCTGTATAAATGTCTCGAGGCTGTTCTGGAGTGAGATGAGCCGGCCAAGTTGCTCTTGGAGATATGGCGCCTGACTGTGAGAGACGTGGTAAATCTCATCACCAGGAAGATTTGTGTAGAGATCGTCTGCCGCTGTGAAGAGCGTCGCCAACATTGCAGCCGGCGTTGGAGTGCTCGAGTTCTGACTATCCCGTGGGTCCATCTCAATGGAGACATTTTCGCCAATGCCTATACTCGGCAAGTCACTGAGCGGAGTTGGCCAGTCAAAATTCTGAGCCGTCTGAGTGCTATTTCGAATCTGCTTGGTTGGCGGGCTGAAGATGCATGGTGTCGCTGCTCTGTCGCAACGGGTACAAGCGCGCGATCCTGGGTGCCTGGCGCATCGTAGCTTCTTGCTGTGACACCTGTCACAAGCCTGCCTGAGCTCAGACATGGCTCGCTGCTGTCTTTGAATACGAGCGTGAGCTGTTTCGAGGGCGAGGAAACCCAGCCAACTAGGCCCTATCGCTTCGGCGATGCGGTTTCGGGCGAAATGTGTATGATGGGAAGAATTGGTAAGAGGGATGTTCAGGGTAAGAGTCCTACGATCATGGATGTCACGGGAGCGAGTCGCGACCCAGCTTCTGTAGGTCGTCAGACCTCAATAATCATTGTTGATGGAGTGAACATCGTTCTCGAAAGTGAAAGCAATGGTATGGTCATTGCCATACTATTCAGTTCTTGACTCTGTCGAAGCCCATTGTTGTTCGACCTCTTGCCTCGCCGTCTGATTCTAGGATCCGCACACAAGTGTGGTTGCCACTAAAGCAAAGAAAGCAAACCATACTGCCATACCAGCCCGGGTTCAATCAAAATAAAGTTTGAAAAATAACAGACGGCGAGTTTTCTTTATGAAGCAACTTCGAACATATTTGGCTGCAACTCATATCTGAAGGCGTGTGCATGATTTACTGCTTCCAGACGCGTTGTGTGACATTTCTCCTTGACTAGACTTGGCCCCCAACTCGCATATGCTTTATTGTAAGCATGTTATCCAGTGGTCACTGGTATAAATTGTCGTGATTGCAACAGGATTTCAGGTCAGTAGAAGACCATGTAAAATAGAAAGCAAGATAGCAAGTAGAATAGTATGTAAAATAGTGGTCAAAGTCTACCATTTTACAACTTCCATCCGGAGCTACACGCTATGCAAGCAGCACCTCACTCGCACACGAGTAAAGAACGCACTTGATCGCAATATTAAGCCTCAATGCCCGGAAACCCCATCTGAATTTGTCTTTGCAAGCCCTTAAAGCGTGATAAAGATTCTAGCAATTTGCCAAAGTGAGAACGTGCCTGAGGACGTCCCTTTTGCGACTCATGCAAGATCATCATAGGCTCACTGCGACAAGCATCTGAGTGCCAACTCGTCCCGGAATTGTATTTGACAGTCTCTAGGCATGCTTACGATGATGCACAAATTGAGTCGATCGGACGCAACATAGGTTTCGTGATGGCAATTGTGAGGACTTGGTGACGCTCACGTGATGCATGTTGAGCTCCTTCCCGTTCGCGTGCCCAGCGCACCTCACGAACAGCGGGCGCTTTAATTCATGCGACCGTGCAACAGCCCAACATGGCGTTCTGATGCAGCAATCCGCCTATCTCTGGCAATGAGCTAGGCGCGTTTGCTGGTTCGTACTTCGTACTTCGTGGCACCCAACATCGTCTGAGCTGGTCCTGGTTCGGTCGTCCCGGGCGCCCGCAGCGCCGTTCGTCTCCCTGCCGCCGTCGCTATTGGTGCAGCGCCGCCAGACGCCCGCACGCCGCCCTTTGAATGTGCCTTAGCGCCTCTGCGTGTGCACTTCCGGGTTCGGTTCGGCTGCACAGAGCGATCCTGAAGCTGCTGGGGGGTCTGGGTCACGCCTAAGATTGTTTCCTGGCTGGGCTTGGAGGGCGCCCGTCGTCCTATGTTTAATCACAGCGCCCTGGCTTCTGGCTGAGGAGGAACAGCTGATCTGACTCTCATTTCTTGGGCTTTCAATGTCTCTTTCGGTTCCTGCTCTTCGTATTGAGCTTCGTCTTGCATCACTTCCTTTGCACAGCGACAGAAGTGATCGCCTTGAAGGCTCCCCTGCGAATTACCTATGACGATGAAGATCGGCTGTGGTGCTTCGACCACACAGCTCAAGAGATAAGAGCTCCTCATGGAACCCGCCACGGTTATCGGGCTGGTCACTGCCCTGGTAGAGACCTTTGCGGATGGGCACGACGACTACTCTGCTTGGAAACATAAACGAGCTGCCAGCAATCACTATGTTGGTCGCGGTCTCGCTCCGGCCCCATGTGCCTTATCAACACTGCTATTGATATCCGGACCTCAAATCAAAGACACCTACGATAAGGCCGTTCAAGCTTTAGGGACGGACTTTTCGACCGGAGACTGTGAGTGCAGCTCTTGGCGCACCTCAAGTTCCAATCTTGGGGGAAATATCGAAGAAATCAGGCTGACTATTTGTCTTGATAGCATCTTGCCGCAGCACACTATGGTCGCAACTCAATATTTTGAGCGACCGAGTCGCTAGCCTTCATCGCGCTGCTGGGGCGGCTGTCACCGGCGTTCTTGACCTCGCCGACGCCGTCCAAGTCTGTGAAGGGGTCCGAAGAGCCAGTCTGCGGGCCTTGACCGAGCAGTACAGTCGTCTGGCGGCAGGTCGACCAATTCCCAAGGCCTTAGCCGTCCCCAAGCCAAAGCGTGCGCCTCACCGACTGGCACAGTCCACTGAACCCAGCCTAACTCGGGACGATGACAGAATGACCACGATCACGACCCTGACCGCCTCAACGGATCAGCTTCGGTTTCAATCTGAACCACCATCGCCGCCCCCGACTCCCAAAGTCCCAGACTCGGCTTCGGAAGCTGGACGATCACATCGACCCACGAACTCCGTCTTCGCCTTGTTCTGTCCAGAAGCTCTAGGTCTCCAAGTTGACACGAAGAAGCCGCTTCCCGCGAAAGGGGAATGTGCTTGTGGTTATACCTGGAGGGCCCTCATTGCGGATTCCAAGGACGTTTTGGGATTGAAGGAAGGGTTCCGACTCACGATTCGATACCTCGTCAAGTCGCACCATAGCAAAGATAGCTATGCATGCGTGTTGTGTACATCGAGCGGGAAGAGTGAGAAGTATCATGGGGTTGAGCAGCTGAGAGATCATATCAACGCCAGTCACACCAAGTGGCAGCTCTTGCATGACACGGACTGCTATTCAGCATAGCGTGAGCGCAATATTTTGCTCACTGAGATAATTGAAGGAATCATCTGGAGGGGAGGCGAGCTCACCAAGCTGGAGTACTGGGCACCAAAAGGCTATGGTTCACGGCGTTCTTTGTTTGCTTTTGGGGGCGCATATTAGGATACTGCATATACCCGTCCCGCTGGCATTTTACCCGCCAGAAGTTGTCGCAAATATTGTACAGGCTGATATGTTGTTATGATTGCCCCATTTACCACCTCTTGAGTATGGCCATATTGTGTTGACCCCATCTCCGTGAGCCGGATCTGCAGTACAGGTCCGACTCCACCTCACGAACTGGCGCGCCACATCCTCAGCCTTCGATACCTTAGCAATAAAACGCTTGAGAAGTCAAAAGTAGAAAATAAAACTCCTTCTTATTTCATGTTGCAGAGACGGTTTATAAATTATCAATTTGCTGAGCTGCGGCGTGGTACCTATCGCCTGCGCCAGAGCTTCGTCATAGGCTGTTTTAAAGTGGCAGCCTCGTGGAGCTCCTCCCCTCCCTCGCACCTGCCCACGCCGCCTCACTCTGCCTGTATCTGGTCAATGCACCGAACTCTCAACGCACTGTTGTGGCACTCGAGCCCAGTCTGCATTGTTGGCTCATGTGTTGGAGCTTACGACTCGATTCATAGCGGCTCGAGAGTCCGCTACTGGAAGATGCCTTTCCGTCTTTGTCTCGACATCGTCGCCCCAGCTGTTGCGCCATGTCGCTGATTCCATTCCACCCCCAAGAGGGGCGAGAAATCGTATTGTAAGAGCTGCGAGAAGCTGTAGCGACTCCAAGTGCTTATCTTCGTGCAGACGCCACCGCAATGCGCTTGTTGTTCGCGATCCGACATCCCAGCGACTCGAGATCCGAGGCTTGTCCAATTGCCCGACATGCCACCGTCCCTGGCAGCGGTCTTCCTCGCCCGATCGTCATTTCGATAGATCTTCCCATATAAGCCGAGACCCATACGTCGATCCGAATTACTTTCGAATGCTCCGGCCCGCCGGCGACGACTTCATACCTGACCGACCGCCGTCAAGTCCTGTCAGACGGCTTGCCGAGCCCGCACTACCGGTAAACGACAATTTACAGTCGTCGTACGTCGAGATCGAGGATGAGGAGAGACGAAGCTGGCGAAGCAACTCGAGCGAACCACTGCCGCAGACAAGTAAGATTAGAAGAGAGTCATTCTCCCCAAATTACTTCAAGGACTTCTTCATCGAAGAGGGTGTCCTTGGCAAAGGCGGAAAAGGTGTGGTGCTGCTTGTTCAGCATCAGCTTGACGGCTGTCCTCTTGGTTTCTTCGCCTGCAAGAGAGTTCCGGTCGGCGATGACCACGCTTGGCTGGAAAGAGTTCTTGTCGAAGTTCGACTCCTTGCGCAACTAGGCCATCCGAATCTGGTGTCCTATCGTCACGTCTGGTTGGAAGATGCTCAGCTGACGCGATTCGGACCTCCTGTGGTATGCGCATTCATCCTTCAGCAATATTGTAACAGTGGTGATCTGCATAAGTACGTCCTAGGCGAGATCGGTCAACAAGACTCAACCGAGGAATTGAAAGCCAGGATGCGCCGGCGCTCGAAAGGACAAGCAGAGCTCCCGAAAATGGCCAACGGGAAGCCGCCGCTTCCACCGGAAGAGATTTACTCACTGTTCAAGGACATCACTTCGGGAGTCGCACATCTGCATGCTGCCGGTTATGTTCACCGTGACCTGAAGCCAAGCAACTGCCTGCTACACCGAGATGGCGGCTTCATGACGTGCCTGATCAGCGACTTTGGCGAGGTGCAGCCATCTGATGCTATCAGAAAGTCGACAGGCTCAACCGGCACCATATCATACTGCGCTCCCGAGGTGCTGCAGATGGACGCGACCGGGACCTACGGCAACTTCACCTTCAAGTCCGACATCTTCTCCATGGGCATGATTTTGTACTTCATGTGTTTCGGGAAGCTGCCGTACCACAGCGCAAATGCTCTGCAAGAAGAGCTGGAGGACATTGATGAGCTTCGGGATGAGATCAGCCACTGGACAGGTTTCGAAGATGAGAAGAGATTACGTCCAGACTTACCGTCAAAGCTATACAAGCTGCTCAAGCAATTGCTTGCGATCAACCCAACTCAGCGGCCGAGCGCGGAGGATGTGCTGAATGCACTTACAAGTGAGGCACGGTTCGACGGCTTCTCAAAAGGTGGTCGGGCACCAACACCCGGCTTTGGACTACAGAGAGTCCAAAACCTTGATTCGCCAGCTGTGCCCGGCACACCCGTACCTGGTATGTGATAAATCTGAGTGTATTGAAGGAAATGGCTAAAATTGAATCAGAACCCCGAAAAGAACAAAGGGGTCCTGGTGCGGCACCAGAAAGTAGCCTCTCTTGGCCGCAGGCTACTGTGCCTGGCATTGGTGACGATCCCAATGACATGCAGGGTCTGAGGCGGCGGTCCACAGCCATGACTTTGTCGCGAAGTCGAGAAGGCTTCAGCCCTGTTCTACGACCGAGTGCCCCAAGCGAGCAGTCAACAGATGACCATGAAGAAGCGTTGTTGTCTCCTCTCTTGCTGCCGAGTCCTCCCAACACTACCGTGCTTGGACGGTTGAATGATGCTACATCTCATGCATTGCAGCGAACCAGTGAGCTAACGGGCATCACATCCACGACTGTCGAGTATACGTCGCGACTTTCCTTGTTTCTAGTAAAGCTGTCCTCGCTAGCTCAGCCTTGTTGGCCATATATACCAACTCTCAGGGTTGCTATTCCGCTTGTCATTCTCGCGGCGCTTGACCTCAGAATGAGTCCGCCTAACATAAATGGTGGTGGCTCAAGTGGACTCACGAGACGGGCGATTGCTATAAGCACATTCTCCCTGCTTGTGCATGCGAGCTTGTTGTGGTTTGCTCGCAGTCAACATGCCCTTTGCATCGCGATTCGGCACGAAGGTTGGCCAGACTGGTGATAAATGAAGAAGTTTGGTACAGGCTCTGCTGTAAGGAATACAAAAAATCAGGAATCTCACAGCTTTCCCAAAAGTCGTGCTCCTCTCCACCTTCGAGCTCTCCGCAAAGCCAATCGATTCGCATGCTCGTCGCCACCATCAATGCCTCCATTGCCTCCCATCGGCTTCACCCTCTCGCCGCCGGTAATACTACCGAGTCCGAAGTCTGGATCACCACCCAGACTGCCGAAAATGTCCCCGATATAATTCTCTGCCGGGATCCCTTGCTCATACGTGCAGTCCCACTTGTCGAGGATTCCGCGCACGATAGGACGACCGGCGTTGAATAGATTGTCAATGGAAATGGTGAATCCGTTCTGATCTGTCCTGGTCAGGTGCTCGAGATCGGTGAGCTCTGGTGGTGGTCGATCAAAGTTCGAACCTATTCGCGTCAACATGGAACACTGCCTTGCGCTATCGCAACTCACAAACCTACCAGAGCGCATCACCAAGATCCTGGAGAAGTCCACCAATCCTTCGATATCGGCCCGGACCATGACCTCGAGGTTCGCATTGTCCTCCTGAGCGGTCATACAGTATTCTCCTGTCCCATTTGTCCACAAAGCCGTGGTCCTCTCAAAAGCCTCAGAAAGTCGCGTGCCAGAGTAGTAGACGTCGCTGGTGGCGCTATCGCACCTGACTACACTGGGCGTGCCACTGGCTGCATGGTACTCGTTGACCTCTACCTCATCATCCTCATCTCGCAGCGGCCGCTTATACTTCTTCGGTGGACCTGGTCGGATGGGAGGGCCGTAGCGTGCGCGATACTTTCTGGGCCCTTCCGAGTCCGACAGGGTTGCGTTGGATGAGAGGAGATATGCTTTGTCACGCAGAGCAGCGTTGAGTTCGAAGACCTCGGTGCCGTATGTGATTGTCGGGTACTCGTTTGGACGACTGCAGCCGTACGCGAAGTATCCCGTCTCCCAGTCTGCCGGCAAGGACCGAGTGTCGATCTCATATTGGAGCGCGACCTGCACACTGTATCTTGCGAGAGCGACACTTCCCAACGTGGCCTTTCGAGGGTTCACTCCCGCGATCCCCGTAAAGATGAAGTATGTCTTACGGAGCGCAAAGAATGGTGAAAAGGCCAGGGCGGTCATTGAAGCGGCTGCATTGATCTCGCCCTCCCCGACGGTGAGGAGGCAAATTTCGTGATTTGGGGTGCAGTCAACCGTCGGGAACAACATGGACAGACCAGGCACCGGGATTCGATGGGCCTTGAGGTCCCCAAGGCCAGATTCTGGAAGCCGACTATACCAGACCTGGGCTTCTGGCTCCCACTGTCTTTTGTCAGCTGGCTCATTGCGCATTGTTTTGAAGAAGTCTCACCATCGCTACGACCATGATCTTTGGTTCGATAGGCCCGTTGCCAAATCTTGGTGCCGCCGCCTCAACGTGGACGACGACACAGAGGAGGGCGAGGAGGCTGGTGCGAAGGCTTGTCGGTAACTGCATGGTGTTCGGGTGCTATTTAATGTCGAAGAGTGTACAAGCTGTGATGAAAGAGTGTGGGGTCAGATCAAGTGCCGAAGGCAAGTCGAATGTTTCTGGCTGAAAGGAGCGTTAGACGACATGGAAGCGTTATGATAAACGAGCGGCGAAAAGCCGCGCCATCAAAAGGCCGCAAGCAGTGATTTAAGGAACAAAAGCATCTGCGACGAACATGTCTGACCGCAGGATTCAGTCTAGGTCTTCGATGAAAGACATGAAGAATATGCGACTGTCATTTTCCAGTCCATGAACGCCGAGGGGTGAAGCAGAGCTGAGTGGCCGAGGATCCTCGTCTTCATCTTGGCTGAGATGTTGTCTTGTGTGACACATGCTGCAGTTGCAGCCAAGGAACGTGGCTCTACTTGCTTGGCTGTGATATATAGCCGCAATGTCGCGGTGATGTAATGCTGCCTTTCGGCTCTATGTGGCTGATCGGCGTTGATGCTTGTACGGAACGGAAGGGGAGTGCATCGGCTTCGGGAACGGATGAGTTTCACTGGCATAAACGAGAGATCCCGGTTGCTTCACGGGCTCCGTCCCTTACGCTTGGTCTGCTTAACGAACGAGACAGTCAATCACTACGCGAGTCCCTACGCTTCGGGGTGGTCTAAGCATTCCACGAAAAGAGTCACGAAACGGCTGAATAAGATCAATTGCCATCGTTAATACTTCCCCCCAACATCGAAGCTCAGATGCGCCACTGTGTCGGTGCTCCGAGTTCGGACCTCGCTTGGGCACAGAGCATGCGATTGGGTGCATAATGTCTTGAAAGTCAAGGGCATGTGCAGGATCTTGATCTAAAGATCTGGTCAGGCGAAGACATTACGTGACACGGCGCCCAGCAGGATCTTTCTTTGGTGTCTCGGGTCGCGAGGGGCGGCCCCTGTGTGCATGCCCGGTAGCGTTTGTCACCGTTTGATAAGAGTCAATTCTGAGACCAGAAAAGCAGCAGACCGTAGCCGTTAAGCAATGGCTGATTCAACGGGTACGGTCAAATCTGGATCAGAGTGCATGTGGTGCAAGGTCAAGCGGGGACGGTGTCTTGGACAGATCGATGTTGTGCTGCGTTCATCTGGGCGAACGGAGAGCTTAGGTCTTGGAAACCTTGTGTGTACACTGCGAATGCCAAGGCTTGTTTGGTCGAGTTTGTGTGATGAAGTGTTCTATACAGTGCGATTTGTGTGAGCTGAATCGCGAGAGACCAAAGCAGCAGCAGCACGGGAGGACTGAGATGCTCCTGGATGTCGAGTTCCGACGGGGCCGGAGGGATGAGCTGTTTGTACAGCATTAATTGATTGATTGATGGTGAACCCCTCACGAGAAACATGCAGTCATGCAGCGTTATCTTGGCCTTGGATCTAGAAGCGAGCGAGAGCGAGATGTGCTCTCCTCTAAACCGAAGCCACGGATTCCTGCCCCTCCACGGTGGATCAGGTTCAAGCTTGGTATCGGATCAAGTGCTCCATCGAAGAAACAACTCCAGCCACAGGGAATGGGTGCGGAAGAAGCTTGTTCTGATTAGATTCATGACGATCAGGCACAAGGGTGACGGTGGCTGTGTCGGATTCTCCCGAAGCACAGCCTTGCTCGGCAAGGCGTCGAGTCAAGCTACAATGTCAGATGACTCGTCCGATTAGTAATCGGAGAGGACGGAGAAAGGCTGTGGAGAAGGACGGCGAAAGAGGGGACTTTGTATCCCGACTTTCGATTTGTGTGGAGAGACATGGAGCAAGTAAGATGATGGATATGGAGAAGACAACGCAGTGCTGGCCGGATGCAAATGCAGGTGATTTGTACAAATGGTGGAAACGAATTCTGTGGCTCTGTGTTGGTCCCGTGATGGTTGGGTCTTGGTTTCTGGCTGCCGCGTAATCGTCCAGACGCCACCACCATCAGTATAAGACCAATTGAGGTTCAAGTTGGGGAACTTTCGTGAATCTGATTGTGATTGTATCTATTGGAACCCAATGCTGTCATCGGGAAATGCCAGAGTCAACTAAGAATTAGGCCAACCTTAATCCACTTCCTGGTGTCTGTCGTCTCTGTCGGTTCTGTTGTCATGTGGGCAGACTCCGCCTCTGCAAAGCCTCAATGAACCGGCGCCCGCCCAAGGCCCGCCGCAGCCACCAGTCGTGTGTGTAGAGTGCGGCTGTTAGTGGTGTGGCCCGCCTGTCAGGAAATGTCCGGGGGAGACCAGGCGAGTCAACTTTCCGGCTCCGTGCTTTTGTCTCCGTGACCGGGCTTATGACGACGGATGTCATTGCTCAGTAAGGAGTCGATGAATTGTTTTCCAAGATAATCAGCTCAATGGTAGAGCATGCGTAAACTCAATTTCAGACTAACACCAAATCTCGACAGTCCTCTTGACAAAAGTCCAACAGAAAGTAACAAGCTTCTCCTAACGCTCGACGCCAAGTGATGCGGTTTGCGCTGGTTTGTTGTCGCCAAGGCTCCGGCGCAGGGTTGCGAACCACATGGGGCGGCCACTACTTGAACAGGATGGGTTAAGGATGATTGGGGATGACGATGGGGCGCAGTCAAGAGGCAGGTTAGTACCGAGCAGAGTAGGTAGGCAAGTCAAGAGGAAAGCTTCTATTGTTCTGGCTTGGAAGTTTGTTTCAATCTTAGTCCTTGATCTATCCGCTTCATTGTCCAAAGTATAGCCTGAGCGTTGACGATAGCAGCAGCCCAGCCTGGTCATCGACAAACTCCATCGCAATCACGGCAATCCCAGCCCAGCGCACGGATACAAGATTACTTTACCCGTACTGGACAATCTCCTGATCTTTTGTCTTTGCCAACGGCCACTATTCTGCGCCGCAACCGCAACCACTGCCGCAACGTCGAGTTCCAACAGCCGCTGACGCTGCTCTCAATCTCCCACCGAACGACGCCCAGCCTTTTCTCACCACCACCACCCCCGTCTGGCCATCCATTGTTCGACACCGAACCTTCTCCTCCACTGGCCTCGCTTTTTGTTTCTCATCTTTTCTTGGCACGACATTTTACTCACGGACTTCGTTCTTTCGCCTTTCCTTTGTGACGAACGGCTCTCTCGACGACATTTTTGTTTGTGTCTAAACTTTCGCAAACAACTGCCATCCAATACCGACCGAACTCCGGAGCTTACGCCGCCTGCCGCTTGCCGCTGCCACCCGCCCGCCGCCGCCGACGTCGCGTACCTGACCTCACTTTTAGGCGGTTGACCACCAAAACCTCGACCTCTTGTTCGGGTGCGAGGAGAGTGAGGAAGCGTCCACGAGTCGACGTTTGGCCGTTATTGTCGGCCTCTACTGATGGCAGACCGTCCTTCTTCACAGTCACGGGCAGATCCTACAAAAGATGAAGCCCAGTTGACCTTGACCGGCGACGCGCCTCAGCCGCCTCCAACCGCCTCCTTCGACCATGCCGCCTCAACACCCCACGAGACGCCTGTCGTGATGGCCTCGTCCTCAGCTTCAGCTACACCGAGCCCTGGAAAAGATACACCGGTCGGCTCAGATGCTGCTCTTGCAACAACGACTATCGATACGAATTCTAAAGGCAAAGAGCCTCTAGGCCGCGTGTCCATCGACCTTACAGACCCCGACCCGATTCCTGCGAACAACTTCGCCTTTACACCGACGCAATTGCACAAGCTACAATCTGAGCGTACACTCGAGGTCCTCGACGCTTTTGGTGGCATTCGTGGTCTTGCGATTGGTTTGCGCACGGATCCTGTTGCTGGTCTGAATGCCGACGAGGGGAACCTTGATGGTGGTGTCTCTTTCAACGAGGCTGTCGCTGCTGGTCGTGAAGACCGTACACCAATTCGCCGTGAGCTGTCAGCACTGCCCGAGACGCAACAGTCGCATGGACTGCGCATCCTAGAACGAGACGACGACAAGGGCTTCATCGATCGAATTCGCATCTTTGGCAAGAACAAACTGCCCAAGCGCCAGCAAAAGTCCTTCCTCAAGCTCATGTGGATCGCCTTCAACGACAAGCTCTTGATTCTACTGACCATCTCTGCTACGATCTCACTTGTCATTGGTATCTACCAGTCACTCGACGCCGAGGAGGGTACTTCGAACATCGAGTGGGTGGACGGTGTTACCGTCGTGGTTGCTATTCTCGTCATTGTGTTTGCTAGCGCTGCAACTGATTGGCAGAAGACGCACAAGTTTGAGAAGCTCAATGAGCGCAAGGAGCAGAGAGATGTACTTGTCGTGCGATCTGGTTGCGATAGGATGATTTCCGTCTACGATGTCATGGTCGGCGATGTCATGCATCTCGAGGCCGGTGATGTCGTGGCTGTTGACGGTGTCCTCATCCAAGGTTCAAACCTGCAGGTCGACGAATCTTCCTTGTCTGGAGAGTCGGAGCTGGTGCATAAAGTGCCCGCTGATCGTCTTATCCACCACAAAGATCTCGATGCGAACCCGTTCATCCTCAGTGGCACAACTGTGTCGCGTGGCGTCGGACGTTACTTGGTCACCGCTGTTGGAGCGTCGTCCCAGTATGGTCGCATGCTCATGTCTCTGCGAACCGACATCGAGGAGACACCTCTTCAGGCCAAGCTCGGTCGTTTCGGCAAACAGCTCATCACCTTTGGTGGTATTGCTGGTACAATCTTCTTCATTATCCTGCTCATCCGATGGCTCGTTCAAATGGATCATTCATCCGGTAGAACACCCTCTGAGACTGCAGAGCAATTCTTCGAGATTCTCATCCTCGCCGTCACTGTTGTTGTCATTACTGTTCCCGAAGGCCTCGCGCTCAATGTCACTATCGCCCTGGCCTTTGCCACGAAACGCATGCTCAAGGACAACAACCTCGTGCGACTGATTCGATCTTGCGAGATCATGGGTAACGCGACCACGATTTGCTCTGATAAGACCGGTACCCTCACCCAAAACAAGATGACTGTTGTCGCTGGGCGGATTGGACTTGAGGGACACTTCGACGATATTGACGTCTCCGAAGATGAGCGCATCCGACCGTTTGCCAACCCTCTCAGCACCAAGATTCACACGTCTGGACGTCTCATTGCCAGCTTGTCTCAAGAAGTCCGAGATCTCGTACGTGACAGCACTGCTCTCAACTCCACCGCCTTCGAAAGCGACGACAACAACAACGAGTTCGTCGGCATGAGCACAGAAACAGCTCTCCTCAAGTTCGCCCGTGAGCATCTCGGCATGGGCAAGCTGCGCGAGGAGCGCGCCAACACCCCCATTGTCTCTATGCTGCCTTTCGACTCTAGCCGCAAATGGATGGGGGCCCTGATCAAATTGCCGAATGGCAAATATCGCCTCTTTATCAAGGGAGCTGCTGAGATTGTCTTCGAGTACTGCGCCTACGCTATCTCTGACCCGACCTATAAGCTGCAGACGGATCGCATGTCTGAGTCTACGCGTGATGACTACCGCCAATCGATTCAAGAGTATGCGAAGAAGATGCTGCGACCTGTTGTGCTCGGATACAAGGACTTTGAGGCTTCTGAAGTTTTCTCTGACCCCGAAGAGGAGCCTGACAATGTCAACCTTGAGTGGCTTGCATCTGGCATGATCCTCGTGGGTGTCTTTGGTATTCGTGACCCCTTACGCCCAGAAGTCGTGGATTCAGTTCGCCAATGTCAGGAGGCTGGTGTTATTCTCCGCATGGTCACAGGCGACAACTACGAAACAGCTAAAGCCATCGCGGTCGAATGTGGTATCTTCACCGCCGGAGGTATCGCCATGGACGGCAAGACCTTCCGCAAACTCTCAAAAGACCAACTCGACGCCGTCATCCCTCGTCTGCAAGTCCTTGCGCGTTCGAGTCCCGAGGATAAGCTCCTGCTTGTGACCCACCTCAAGGGCATGGGCGAGACTGTCGCTGTCACTGGTGATGGTACCAATGATGCTTTGGCGCTGAAGGCTGCTGATGTGGGTTTCGCGATGGGTGTTCAGGGAACCGAGGTTGCGAAGGAGGCTGCGTCGATCATTTTGCTGGATGATAATTTCTCGTCGATTGTTAGTGCTTTGAGCTGGGGTCGTACCGTCAACGACGCTGTGCGCAAGTTCATCCAGGTAAGCGATTCTCGAAAGACGGTCACTGGTATTTCGCTGACTCGAGTAGTTCCAATTCACCATCAACATCGCCGCCGGAACACTCACCATCATCACTGAGCTTGCTGGCAGCGCCATCTTCACGGTCGTGCAGCTTCTCTGGCTCAATCTCATTCAGGATATCTTTGCATCTCTCGGTCTCGCCACGGACAAGCCGTCCAAGGACTTCCTGCTTCGGTGAGTGCAGCTTGCCGACTGATAAATGCGAGACAGATTGCTGATCCGATGATAGTAAACCCGACCCGCGAAACTCTTCGATTGTCACCATCACTATGTGGAAGATGATTCTTCTGCAAGCTGTGTACCAATTGGCAGTTGTGTTCACCCTGCATTATGGAGACTTCCAGGTCTTCAATCCGGATCGTAGTGCGGCCTATCTCAGGACTCTCACTTTCAACACTTTCATCTTCATGCAGGTATGTGGAAATTGCATTGGTCACTCTTGATGGAGTACGGTCACTGACTCTCTGTAGACATTCAATCAGCACAACTGTAGGCGTGTTGACAACAACATTGGCATTTGGTAAGTTCAGTCATGTCGCTCAGACCGGGCGCTGGCTCATGTGTCCATCCTTGGTATCGTACTAATTCTTCGCACACAGGTACCAAGGAGTGCTCCGAAACCCGTGGTTCATTGGCGTCCAATGCGTCACCATTGCTGGCCAGTTCATTATCATCTTCAAGGGAGGCGAAGCCTTTGACACCGTCCCTCTTTCAGGACAGGGTTGGGGCTGGACTATGCTCTTTGGTGGCTTGACCATTCCTCTCGGTGCCCTGATTAGACAAGTCCCCGACATCTGGGTCCAGCACTTCTTCCACATGTGCTACGGCATCATCATGTTCGTCACTTGGCCTCTGAGGAAGCTCTTCGGCCCATGCTTCCGCCGCCTCCAACTTCACCGCACCAGGAGACGTGAGCGCAAGAAGAAGGACAGCGAAACCGCATCGCAGGAGACGCAGGAGACCAGCGACAGAGAGGAGCATGAGATGTCTCAGATGGAGACTATGATGATGCAAGCTGGCAGGACCCTTATCCAGCCTATGATCATTCACCCTGCGCATCTTCAGGTTGGCGACGACGGCGAGGATCTTGACATTTCGCCTGAACAGCGCCGTGCTCTTGAGAAGGCGGCGCGTGATCAAGCTCGCCGCGAAGCTGAGGAAGCAGAGCGTATCGTCGATCTTCCCGGACTCATTACCGCTGCTCGTGCCGGTCAAGACATTGGAGCTCACTGCATCGAGGTGCACCCTGCTACCATGAAGAAGGATCCGATTCTCATGGGCCAGCGTAACAACACTCGAGTACCGCCCAGTCAGGATCCCGATATTCTCTACTTCCTAACGCGCCTTGATGAAGACTCGATGGGCGCCCGTGAGGCAGCTGACCTAAGAGCAAGAAGGATCAAAGCTGCCGCAAAGGCCCCGACCATGGGCAAGACCAAGGAGCGAAATGGACTATCTTGGGAAGCAATGGTCCGTTCCAAGAGGAGGTAGAAAACATAAAGGCGACACCGCGTCGAAGAGTTTCGGGATATAGAAGGATTCATCTGGGTCATTTTTCTTTTCTTTTTGCATTCACTGGATGGGAAGTTCGGCCATGCCTTTCTAGCTTTCCCTCCATTTTCCTTTTTCGTTACCATTTCTTGGTGCATATTTTTGTATAATACCTGCTCATCACGACACTGAGCCGCGTTGGAATAGATACCTTCATTAGTGGTACATTTCATTTTCTACATAACCTTATCTTGTAAAGCCCCATAGGCCCTCCTCGTGACTCGTTCATGGCCGTTAGGCTGTCGAAGATAGCTTAGCTAGGGTCCAAGCACGACATCGAGCTTCTCGGGCGACACTGGCGATGTCATAGTTCCCACAGTACCTCACCTGGCATATTAGTGTCCGGCTTCCGTCCGTATCATCGTACTATCAGAGGCTTCAATGCGCTAGAGCTTACGCTTTGAGTCATGGCGAGCAGAACGATCTTCACGCTCAAAGTCTTAACCAGTCCCCGTAGACTTGTTATTTTGATTGGTTGAAACGACTCCAAAGAACTAGACGAAAAGGGAAATGTTCGCGGAGCAGCCAATCAACTAAATAGCTTCTGCGGGCGCGGAGGCCGGAAACGCCGCGCCCCAACCGTCCCTCTGGAACACTCATCTGATGCGACGTAGAACCAACAGTGTCCTCGAAAAGGCCAAGGTTCGAGATAGTAGTGGACAAGGCTTTCCGACTACCCGTAGGGAAGTGGATCGGCTGTTCCGGTTATCCGTGGTTATTTGGCCTAATACGGCAATAGACCATCTGTCTGACAGTTGTGAGGCTCCGGATAAGGTGATGTGACTGATCTAGTGCCGTGAAAAGAGTCAGCACTTACTTCTTAGTGGAAGGCTTATTACTTTTACAAGAACATCAGGCACCCTTTTGTTGATGTTTTCGGCACATTCGGTACTCATTCCCGCCTTGAGAACCCTTGGTCAAGCACATCTAAGGTACTCAGCTGTCGGCCGTGGAACCTTTCGACCGTTAATGAGATACATGGTCAGCGTGATGTCACTCACGGTCGAGAGAGCGGAAGGCAGAACAGAATACCAAATGCATAAGGTCCAAATACAGCGAGCACTCTAAACATACAAGTAGCTATATACATAAGATGAAGGTCCTTGCCAGGGCTCCAAGAAGTTGAGAAGGTGGACAGAAGTACGACCAAACTGCGCAAACGACTCCTCCATACCCCTCCAGCATTACCACCAGGACCAGGACCTGGCCAGTTTGTACCTCAATGCTTCCTCGAACCCATCTCATCCTACCGAGCTCGGCTGTACCTCCAGGGCACACTTGCAACGGACCTTGACGCACACAATATGTCTGAGGCACCTGAAGCTATTGTTGAATATGCCTACGACAATATCACAACATGGTACCTTGAATGGGTTAGCAGCCAAAAGTCACCGCGAGAGAGGTACACCCAGGAACTACTGAAGAGCCTGCCGGCTTCACCGACTGTCCTGGAGCTTGGCTGTGGCCCGGGCATCCCAGTTTTGAAGCTGCTTTTAGACCAAGGTGTAAAAGTGGTCGCAAACGATATCTCTAAGAAGCAGATCGAGATGGCCAGGGCTCGCTTCCCAGATGCGGAGCTGATACATGGCAACATGACATCGCTTGCCTTTGAGCCAGAGAGTTTCCATGGGATAGTTAGTTTCTACACGCTATTTCATCTCCCACGCACCAAACTCAAAGAAATGCTTCTGAAGATATATGGGTGGCTTAAACCTGGAGGACTGTTTGTTCTCAACCTCACTACCCTTGATGAGGAGGAGATACACGGCGAATTTCTGGGATACGGCATGTTTTGGAGTAGCTATGACGTGGCAGGGAATGAGTCGCTGCTGAAAGAGACTGGCTTTGACTTGCTGAAGGTGGAAGTAATGCAAGCTGGCGATGGCAAGTTGCAGGAGGATGAGCCGGACTTTGACGCTGAGTTCATGTGGGTGGTGGCGCAGAAGAGGAGTACCCCGTAGCCCAGCTAGGTGATCGTAAAGCCAGGCAAGGATACCATAGAGATCATCGGTAGAAAATGCTTTGACAATTCGGCTTGGGCAAGTAGACATATCCAAGGGCCAAGATCGAATTGCAGGCAACTTCAATGCGTACAGGTCAAGCGACCACAGAACGTACATCGCACGCTCTAAAACCATAACCCGGTCCTTGCCAAGATGTTTCTTACTTTCTCAATTATCGGGGAGACCGATGTTCCATAAAAAGTCCAAGGTATCGGGCTCCAAGCTCAATGACAGACTCTCGCCATTTATGCCGAAAGGGGCAATGCTCGGATCAAATGGACACGCCCACCATTCATCGTTGCTCATCTGTGAGGGATCAAAATCCTGCATTGTCACGTTGCCAGTATTGGGTGCAGCTTGGTCCGGAAGACTGAAGTCGGTGGCGCTCGTGTCGGTTGGGGGATTGGTATGCCCCCGAGGCAGATGTGAGCGAGAAGTACGGCCGGTATCTTCGACTTGCCTGTTCGGAATGACAAGATTCTCCCGGAATCGATTGACGTGTCTCTCCAACAGCGTAGCGTACCGAATAGAGAAATCCATGTCATCCGTTGGAGACGAGCGCATTGCATGAATGCATCGGTCCAGGGCCTCCAGGGATTCCTGAATGTCGACGTTGCGAGCACCAATACCGATTGCTTTGAGGAGGAACACAGACGACGATGTGATGTAGAGAAGTGTGTTGTGAGGCGCAAACCTCAATTGTCCGTTGACAGCCATGGTGGTGGCCAGTTGCAGGACTCTTGTGCTCTCGACCCTAACAAGAGCTAGCAATTCGGAGTCTTGGGGCAGTATGCATGACTGAAGTCCTTCGTTTGTCATTCCTCCGTAGTTGTTGATGTTTCGGGCAACAGCCCTGTCGACGACTGCTTGGATCGATAGGGCGCTCGTGTATGTGCGAAGGTAATGGAACTCGATTGCCATCAACGGGGCCAAACCCTCAGGCAAGTCTGTTCATAGTGATGTTAGATAGGACTCAGATAGGACTCAAGATAAACGCGACTCAGACTCAGGAGGGCAACTTACCCGGCAATGAAGCCTCGAGTTCTTCCTCCCACCGGTGTAAGGCGGGTTCTAAGTGCTGCAGAAGGAGACTATAATTGCCTGACTGAAGCTGTTGCTTTGTCTGGGTAGTCGACTGGAAGAACATGGCAGAGGCGCTCCGACGCAGCCGCGTGAGGTCTTCCCATAGCTTCATACATAGCTCCCACTTCTTCATTGCCTCCTCAGCCGCGCCAGAGCTCTCTGGAGTGGCTACTGACGCTTTGGAGCTCAAACTCTCTAGTAAAGGAGAAGGTGCTCCAGTATTGACTGACATGCGTGTCACGTACACGTGCAACAGTCTCCTTAGACGTTGTGCGCGAGCTTGTTCCAGGGGATCGTCTGATTTGAAGCTGTTGGCACCATCGCCGAGCACACCGAGCTCGGACGCCAAACTCACAGCAGCGCCGAGGAGCATCCAAGACATGCGCTCTGCTCTCTTAGCCGGCTCAAAGACGTCCTCGCGCCACCGAACAAGCGGCGCCTCACTATCAATCTGGGTCCGGTTACGCCGATCGTAGCCAGGCGAGATCAGCTCGCTATCTATCCCATCGTGTTCGGGCGGTAGATGTAGGGACCGCGGGTGCCAGTCTGTAATGAGAAGAAAGCTCTCGATTGAAGCTAGAACCCTGGTCTTCGCGGTGGACATCTTCTCTTGGCCCAGCATGATGCGGCGAAGGAGGAGTTCGCAGTATTGCCAGATACGTTGGTGTATGGCGTGGCTTCGAGATATACCACCAGCTCCGGGTAGGAAGAAATACCGTGAGGCGATCATGATCAAGGTGCAGCATAGTAGCGGCTCTTCGACGACGAGACGGTGGTGGTGAGCGTAGTCGTGGAAGGAATCCGTCAACACAGGAGATAAAGGTGCCAAATACTTGTTCACTCTGTACGGATTTCAGTTAGCAATTAGGAATCATCACAAAGCGAAAATTAAACCGGTATGCCACTCGTACAAGTCAATGAATGTCACAGCTTCCTGGGCTGTAAACCACCCTTGCCGTACGAAACGGAATCTGTCCCAAAGGTCAAGGATCTCTTCGCCCGGACAAGAGAGCTCTGTGACAGAGATGAGTCCGCTTTCAATCACGGTGCTCACGATGTTTGCATTGCTGTAACGAAGTCCACTCGCGGCCAGCGACTCGGTCCCTCGTGGCTGGCTCGGGGAAATCTGCACGCGGCTTGTGCGCGACGAAGGTGCTGGTCGGGCAGCATCAAACAAGACGTTTAGCGCGTCGCTTGGTTTGGATAAAAACGTCGTCACTACAGGGTCTGATATACCCGTGTGCCGCCTGCTGAGAGATGCCTCGTCTGGAGATGTAGACGCGGGAGGATGGTGCGTTGAATTCGATTGCGAGACTGTGATGTTTCTCTCATGCTCAATGCTAGGCTGACCGTTGGCCCACTTCGGTGCCTCCCGATGGCGAGCTCGACTGCCTTTGCGTACTTGATTGAAGACACATTGGCGATGCTCTCTTTGACACTTCTCGCAGGGAGGTTCGTTGCCGAGGACGCACCGGACCTTACGGGACCTGCAACTGTCACATGCGACGTAGCTGCGTTTCACCGCGGGGGATTTGCCCCCATTCCCGGCCGAGCTCGACGGCATTATCGATCCGGAATTCGGAGGTCAAGAGTAAGAGACAAGGCGTTGCCGGAGGACTCTGATGGAAGGAGACGGAGGGAGGCGGCAGGCCGTTACCGGCGGCGCGGAGCCACGGAACTCGGACAGAAGCGGACCGAGACGGAGCGCCCCGGAGCAACAGCGCCGACTAACAAGATGCACCCCAACGTGGGCAGGGGTAAAAAGTCAAGACTGGTTCTGCATTAGGTACTGAAATTATGCCTATTCTTGATCACGTATACATCGGCTGGGTCAACTTGTTACTGTGTTGCCCATCTAAGCAAGTGACTTATGATTCACCAGTGATACCTCTACGCTACCATTCCATGCCCTCTGAAGAGCAAGCTGCTCCATTCGCACTACCATTTTCAATTGTTCCAGCTTTCCTTGTTTTCGGCTGCTTAGCAGTAATGCGGCGGAAGACATCTACGCCGTATTGTCCGTACAGTGGCAACACGCCCCCTGCTTCCAGAAGTGTCTGCTCAATAGCAGACTGCTCGTACTCAAACGTCTTGTTCACTCCTTCTATCGTGATTGTCTTCTTGTCCTTGTCGATTGTCAAGACTGAGTCTTCCACCACGTTTTTGTAGAAGTCGTCGTCGACGAGCTTGATGTTGAAAAGCCCCATGTTTAATTGATTGCGTTCATCTAAAAGTCCCGAAATGTAAGCTCGAGTCGTTAAATGGTAGTATGGAAGGCAGAGGGAAAGAACATACATATAAAGGCATAGCCTTCCGCAATGACGGCCTCAATTTTCGACCCAAGCAGTGCTCTGACAGCGTCTTCCCGGGATGAGCCACTCCCGAAGCCGTGCTCAGCGACACTGCAGGCTGGGTCAGTTCATACGGAATTTGCAATAGAACATGGGTAAACACGTACATGATTCTTGATCCTGCTTCTGCTTTGGCTCTGAACTCGGGACGAAAGTATTGAAAACAATGGCTGCCGAGGTCTGCGTTGTCCACGCCAGGCATGAATTCCGCTGGAATGATGGCGTCTCTATGTCATGGGTTAGGTGTTTGCAAAGTCTGTTTGTTATGGACTTTGAAGAAGAGAAACTCACGTATCGACATTCTCGCCGAACCGCTGCACCTTGGAACGGATGATCCTGGAGGAGGCTGAAGATGTGTCCGGCGACTCAGAGGATGCCCGTGTCGAAGAGCTCCAAGTCTCCGTCGAGGACAAGTCTGGCTGGGGCTCATTTACCTCTACTGAGACGCTGAGGCTGGCCTTGTCGCCCTTGATCAGGCGATTCCACCGGTCCACATCCAAGTTCTCCAGCAAGAACAACGGGTCAGTGACTTTCATGCCAAAGCTGGAGGCTGCCACCACTGCCGCACAAGTAATATTGCCGAAGCTCCCCTTTCCCATTCTGTTTCGAAAGTTGCGGTTCTGTGATGACAGCCAAACTTCACCCTCGCCGGCGACATCGACGTCGTTGATGCCGACGCAGTAGGAACATCCAGGGGCGCCGACACCGAAACCAGCCTGTTCGTAATACGTCAGGAGCCCGTGGCGTTTGAGGTTCTTGATGATGGTCAGACTGCCGGGCGTCACTCGTCGTTTACCGTGGGACACGGGCTTTAGGCCGAGCCGCAGACCTGCTTCGAGAACCAGGGCTGCGAGCATCAGGTCTTCCTCCGTAGTGGTGCATGCACCGATGAAGCAGCCGTCCAAATCCGTGCCCTCGAATTCTCCCACAGGTACAACATCATCTGGATTAGGGAACAGCGCCACCGTCCATTTCACCTGCGACAGATCAATGGTCCTTTCTTCTGCATATACTGCCCCAGGATCCGCGCGGAAGTACAGGCCACCCTCTCGATCGTGAGGACTAGCCCGTCGACTGATCCACTCGGCTGTTTTGCTGTCAGCTTCGAAGCAAGCCCCCATTCCGCCGAATTCGGTTGTCATGTTCGCAATGGCGAATCTCGCGTCCATTGAGAGCTGCTCGAGACCGGGGCCGCTGTACTCGACTGCACGCTGGAAGGCGATGGTGTTTCGTTTGAACAGGCCGAGGATATGGAGGATCACGTCTTTACCGGACACTCCGAATGGTAGCTCGCCGATGAAATTGATGCGGCAGATTTCAGGCATTCGAAACCATGTCTCTCCCGTCACCATTGGCATCACCACGTCAGCCGCCCCAAAGCCAACGGCGAAGGATCCCATGCTGCCAGCGGAACATGTATGAGAATCGCTGCCGACGACCAAGCGACCAGGCTGAGCACGGTCTCGAGTGAAGTCTGTATGCATGATGCTCGTGTTTGCCGGTAAGAAGTCAACAATCTTAGCTTCTTTCTGGAAAGCTTCTGCCTTGGTGATGAGTCCACGTTGCCGGGGTCTATCATTTGTTCGAGGATCGACCGTATGATCAACAGCAAGCCACAGACGGTCATTGCGATACAGACGCGGACGTCCCATACGATCGTATGTCTTCTCCATTCCTCCCCAGAGAAGCTCTGAAGTGACGGTCCAGTCAACCTTGACGCAGACCATTTCCCCGGCCTCAACACATGGGCGAGTCAGACCGACGCCGGCTTGAGTTATGATCTTCTCAATGATGCCCATGGGTCGGATATGTGTTGGGGTCAATGCTGCTGAAGGCGAAGATGATGCTTGGGCGTTTCTCTGAGAAGCCATGTCGATCGAGTTGGCCGCGACAAGGTAGCTTTCCAGGTGAAGGAGTAGTTTAGCCATAAAAGTGTCGACAGTCGCAGTTCCACCCAGATCCGGCATTCTTGCGTCGGAGCCGATCAGCTCGATAGGGTCCAGAGTGCGCCTGATAGCCTTCTTCAGCGCATCAGCCTCAGCATCTAGCCCCAAAGACAGCTTCAGCATCATGGCTACAGCCTGAATCGCTCCGAGTGGGTTGGTGTCCTCTCCTCTTGCTTTGAGGTTGAACGGCTCGAAGATGCCTGGGCTTCGCTTGAATGCTGATGGTGATATCGAAGAGACAGCTGCTGAAGCATTGATGTCTTGTGATGGCATTATGCCGCCAGCTTGATCTGAGAGGATGTCTCCGAACATGTTCTCGGCTAGTATGACCCCATTCAAGCTGGTCGGATTCGACGATAGCAGCATCGCCGCCGTGTCCACCAGCATATGCTCAAGTGTAACGGTCGGGAACTCCTTGTCGAAGACTTCCTGCACAACAGACCTCCAGAGGCGAGACGTGGCCATTACATTGTGCTTGTCGATGGAGTATACCTTCCGCGCAGCCTTGGACGTACTTGCGTACTGGCCAGCCAATCTTGCCAGGCGCTCAATGGTGCTGCGCGAGTACGAGGTAGTGTCGTATGCTTCGCCCGCCGAGTTCGCCTCCTGCCTTTGACCATAGTAGACGCCACTAGTCAGCTCTCGGAAGAAGACGATGTCGACATCCTGGACCTTTTCAGGTTTATAGGCGCTAAATTGCGCCAGGTGCTGGCTCGGGAACCGGACATGTCGAACATTAGCAAAAGTGCCCAGCTCGTTTCGCAACTTCAAAAGGCCCTGCTCAGGCTCGAGGCCGAACGTCGATTCCCCGCAGCCGCAAACAATGACTGCGTCCGCTTCGTGGCAAGCTTGCAGCGTTAAAGGCGGGAGTGCACTGCTGTGGCCAGCAGCAAGGGCAGCGCCTCCAAAGGCATGCTCGCTCAGATGAATACGAATGTCGTGGCGAATGGCGGATATTAAGGCCAATACACGACGAACATGTTGTGCAAGAGCTGGCCCTGAACCATCGCCGGGCAGCAGGGCGACGTTGAAATCTCGTCGTTCCTTAACGAACGGCATTTTGTGAGGAGGTGGTGATACTGAGAGAGCTATCTCGGGCGGGCCGTCGTAGGTCTGCGAGGTATATAAGAAGACGTTGGATGGTGCTTGGGGCTCAGGGACAATCCGATATCGGCGCATGTAGTCAATGTGTCTTTCTTTCTCTATGTAATGTCTATGCGCTCGCTACGACGAAGTAGATATGGATCCTTGAAGTAACCGACGGAATATACGTCCCCCTTGGTGCCCATTTCAAGACAGAAGCTCTATGCCCTTCCATTCTACCCTCTATCCTGCGTTTCTGAAGGGTATTTTCTACTTCAATAAATTTGAGAGTTTGTTATACTCGCCACTTGATAGGCCAGCCGGGATCCAGCTGACCTGATGTTAGACGATGATCAAGAGAGGCCGGTCCGTGACGGTCCGCTTCCATCCGGGTCTATCCGTGGAGACGCACCACTGGCTGCATTAGTCCAAGGAGCTAACGCTCGTTGGATTTAGTTGTAAGCTTTGGCCAAACAAAATCATACAACTATTTGGCCTGTTGAGATCCGGGGGCGTTACTAGAAGTCAGTCTGGGGAATCTGGGGTAATAGCCAATGACTCCAGACCAAGCTCACTCGCACAGCGCGAGGTGAGCAGCAGGACTATGGGGTCGGCCTGAGTATATGAAGGCACTGGTTCCCCCGGGCTGCCCTCATACCTGAAAAGACAACTGTCCTAAAGTTTTGTTAGCCTTTCAACCTATTATCCAGCCTCACCGAAATCATGCCCGAGACTTCGAGCCTCCAGCCTAATCGCTATGCCAAAGACAATGCCAATAATGTTCAGTGTGAAAAGGCCAGCCTGAATGGTCGCGAAGATGCTACCATCGAGTTCGCTCAGGCGACTGGCCGCCACAATATTACACCAGAAGAGAAGAAGCTGGTCCGCAAGCTGGACTGGGTGATCTTGCCAGTTCTTTGGATCATGTACTGGTTCAACTATCTGGACCGCAACGCGATCACAGTTGCGCGTCTTGACGGTTTAGAGAAAGAGCTTAACCTCTCCTCGACCGAGTATCAGACCTGTGTATCGATCTTGTTTGTTGGCTACATCCTCGGACAGATCCCCAGCAGTAGGTGTTTCCCATCAAGAACCAAGTATACAGTGGCAATGATGAACTGACTAAATAGACATGCTCATGACACGAATCCGACCCTCCTGGTTCATGGCCGGTGCCATGGCGACCTGGGCTATCGTCAGTACGCTGACTGCTATTGCTCACGACTTCAAGGGACTTCTCCTGACCCGGTTCTTCCTTGGCGTGACAGAAGCGCCATTCTACCCAGGGGCGCTATATATGCTCTCAATCTTCTACACAAGAAGCGAGATTGCTACTCGCATTTCCATTCTCTTTACAGCGAATATTTGCGGCACTGCTTTTGCTGGCCTGATTGCGATTGGAGTCTTTGAGATGAGTGGCGCAGCTGGACTCTCTGGCTGGCGCTGGCTTTTCATTATCCAGGGCATCATCACTTTTGTGATATCCATTGCGTCCGCTTTTGTTTTGCCGAATGAGCCTCATAACACTTGGTGGCTTACTTCTGAGCAAAAGGCTCTTGCACAGTCTCGGATAGAAGAGGACACCGTCAAGTTAAAGGCCAACACAAGCACCTGGTCGGGACTCAAGGATGCCTTAAAGGATAAGAACCTCTGGGTCCTAATTTTTATGCAGCATCTCCATATGTCTGCGAGCAACTTTAAGAACTTCTTCCCTACTATTGTTGGAACCCTCGGCTTCAGCCGTAACGTCACTTTGGCTCTGACTTGCCCGCCTTACCTCGTGGCGGGTGTGCTTAGCATTGCTTGGGCCGCCAGCTCTGGTAAGATACTCAAGTTCCTCTCAATCTTGCCTTTACTCTTTCTAACGGTATTACACAAGGCCGCTTTAATGAGCGCGTCTGGCACATTACAGTCTCCAAAGCCATCGCAGTGATGGGTTTCGTTCTCGCCTGTTCCACTCTCAACACAGGGGCCAGGTACTTTGCCATGTGTGCCTTTGCCTCCGGGGTATACTGCTGTAACAGTATCATTCTGGGCTGGGTATCTACCACGTGCGGACAGACCAGGGAGAAGAAAGCTATATCGTTGGCAATCGTTAACACAGTAGCTACACTCGGACCGATTTACACACCAGTACGTGTTCTCCCAGCCACTTGGTGTCGTATGTGCCAGCTTACTGACCTACCTCAAAGTACCTTTGACCCACTGCAGATGAGCCCCGTTATACGACTGCCATGGCTTCAAGCGCTGCCTTCTCAATCGGCGCAGCCATCTTGGCCTGGGTGCTTCGAGCGATGCTAAAGAGAGCCAATCGTGAGCTCCGCCAGGCGAGCCCTGATACGACAGCGTTTTTCGCCTTCTAGATCGAAGTCCCACGGATCGCTGAAAGCTTATCTGGGCATCGGGAGATTTCCAGCAGCATGCATGTATCATTCCCTCAGCGATGGACCTGGAATTAGGTGCTTCAGGTGTATTATGTATGTAGATTTCAGACATAGTTTGGACGCTGTAACGCTGTGGATTATATTGCTCTCCCATTAACCTTGCCCTATTTTTTCTACGCTGTTGTACGTAGCGTCGTCTCGTCCGACTTTTCTTGGCCGCCCCGTTCCTCCCATTCGCCGGGACTGAGTCACCGCTTGCTATACACCATGTCCTCTTCTTCACCAGGTCCTGTTTCTCGCTGTTTGACGTGCTCACCAAGCTCTTAGAGAGACCCCACCTTTATATTCAAGCGGAGGATTAGCCATCCTTTCCGTAGGGATCATTGGTTGCAAGAGAAGGAAAATATGCAGGCACTGTGACGTATATGCCACTCCGTGGAAGCCTTGTCCTACTTGACAGGGTCGCGATGGCATCGATGAAGATGTGACTCAGATTGAAGACATCATGACCTGCGATCGATGAGATTGCATTTGCACGTTGCGAACATTTGCATAATTCGAGGAACATTCTTTATTGAGTACGGTCTACATTCCAGGACTGCCTGTTATGTTACCATCCTCCACTCGTACCAAGCGCGTTTTTCTTTCCATCAGTCGCGGCTGTTGTTCCATCCAAGCTTCGGGTGAGTCTCCTGCGCATGGAAGTCGCTCGCAGTGCTATGCTTAGTACCTTTCTGGTAGGCGACCTCCACTCTCGAGCTCTTGTGGATGTCCATGACCCGAGGGGCAATGATGTTCTCTTCGCTGTCGCCGTCCGAGGGTGGCATGTCGTCGAGTCGGTAGCCGGGGCCGTGAATATCGTTGTGGCCCGACGATAGAGGATGAGAGCCGGAAAGACCCTTCGAGGGAGTGCGACCACCGCTGCTGAAGTCGGACATGCACGGGATGCGCTTGATGAGGGGTCGGAGAGCTGTCAAGGTCGCGGCGAAAATGCTGAGGCCGATTTCAACCATTGAGCTCTTATATGTTAGTTCTTGATCATGCGTAATAGAAGCGGTAGACTTACTAAATGGTGGCCTCAAGGGTGGATTGAAGAATCTCGGCGGCCGCGATTCCGCTTCCCTTGCCTGTGAGTGCTGAGGTCTCAATCACGTATTTCAGGCGAACAATGGTAGCAACAGATGAACTGGTGCATGTCAGTCGGAAACGCACCTTGGCCGTCAGGGGTCCTAAGCTTACACTGCACCCAGACCAAGCAGCACCATGATGGTGACTTTGATTTTAGTCTTGAGTTGGGCCTTCCACAGCATGAAGACTGGCAGAAGCTATAACGTGTTAGTTGCCCACGCCCGTCGTTCGAAGAGCTCTGAGATATTGACGTACTGCAAAAAACAAGCTCACTGCGACGTCAATTGCGGACAACGCAATACCGGCTTGGCCAATGGTGGTGGGAGAGAGACATTCACCCGCAACCTCTCCCCACGCGGCAGGCAGTGGCCTGCACTGGATACCAAAGATTATAGCCACAGCCAAGGATGCAACTCCCATGACGGCCATTGTAACGACCAGAGTCATCCTGACAATGCCCATATCTGCGCCAGAGGAGAGACGATGGAGAACAAGGCCAACGCCAATTTTGGATATGCCACTCCCGAGGATATAAACGATCGAGGCGATAGTAAAGTACTGTATCGAAAGTCAGCATTCGCCTCTTCGATCTAACAATCAATGCGGAATCACCTTGGCAGCCATCATAGGATTGTGGTGAGGCTCGAGCTCTGTCATGGCCACACCGATGCCGTAGTATATAGCCACAAATTCCATGGCGATGAAGAGCACGAAGCCAATCTGCCACTTGTGTTAATCTCCCTGTCCACTAGAATCAAATCTGTCGAAACTTACGTATGACACCAACAGAGCCATATCATCGTATCCGACTGCCTTTTTGATGTACCGGGCCCAGTATCGAAGAGCCACTCCAAGAGTGTTCAAAATGAGAAAGGTGATACCCAAAGGGTAGTATACATCGCGTACCTCAGCCATTGTTGTCCTCGGGTGTGAAGTCCTGCAAGTGAACTGAAAGCAATGTCCTAAAGAAGTCGTTCAAAGAATTCATGCGCGGCAGAAACGACGAGAACGACATGCAGATAAAGAACGCCTGCCGTCTGGGCTTTTCTGGATATGCCGAATCTTCGGGATGAATACCGTCATCCTAGGTGAGGCAAACCCCTATCGGAAAGCTGCTCGTGCCATACTAGGCATCACATCCCGACAGAGAGCCGTTGGGTGAAGAGTCTTCATGCTCCGGGGTCAGTATTTCCAAAATGGCTCTTGTCGTTGGCCCGCAATGTATTTCAGCCCAGGACGTTGGTCCACCTCGAAGGAATGGAACCTTGGACTTCCAAGGGCCCTTGTTCTGGCACTTGCTGTGTCTAACGGTCGGTCCCCATTCTGACAGGTTCCGTACGAATGAGCATCGTTCTTTTTGATATATGGGCCTAGTGGGCACTCTGACTTGCGACGACTAGGGCTCATCTCGTTACCAGAAGCAGCGTCTAGTTTGCTGATCTTGTCTTTTGATCCTTGTTGGCCACTTCGCGACCCTGTCGGGAAACAATACTCATATCTCACTCGCAGTCTCATCAAGACTAGGCCATGAAGCTAGTCTTCTCCATCCTACACGTCTCCATCGGACTCGCTGAGCGTGCTGTTAGTCTTGACAGGACTTCGCATGATAATCACGCGACACCATGCCTGATGGGGTGACAATCTGCTCGCGTGATGCTGTTTGCAGAAGCAAACAGAATTAAAAGCTACTTTGGAAAGACCTTTTGTAATGTTTGCTTGCAACAGTGGCGTCAAAGCAATCATTTCCTTCGGCGCGGAGTCCAACATCGAAAGCCCGAACCAACGAAGGATTCTTGCCCCAGATGAGCAGAGGACCCGGGAATGTCGCAGAAAGAACAATCGAGTAGAGAAATACATTGTCCACAATGATGTGGATATGGACTCCATTGTTGTTGGTCGATCCTGGTTGGAAGAGGTTGCGCTCGTTTCAGCCACCCGCTTCACCCCTGTCGATTCTGGAAGAGACCATATGCTTATGGTCGTAGCCTCTTTCTCGAAGGATATTCCTAATTGCACGTCAGAATAATACCAAGATCTCTTGGACTCGGTCCCAACTACCTGGATATTGTCGCCGTCAAGGTGGGCAGTTGAAAACTCAAGCCGAAAGACCGGATGCGGAGTGACAGTCTGTGCATGTTTGCTTGGACATGCACCTCGCTCCTCACTGTAACCCTGTTCCGTGTCCAACCAACAGATGTGACAAAATACAGAATAGATACATAGAGCATGGAGCGTTCCCAACGGTGTTGAAGCCGGCGGCCGCGATAAGGCAGGCATGGGTTCCTGGCAGGGATGAGCGTCCCCCCCGTGGGGCAAGCACAACCTTGAACCCTTGATGCTTGCGTCCTCCCGAGTTCGTAGGCAAGTGTTGTATCTTTTCGTAGACTCGGCGAAGCGGATCTCAGCTGCAGATTCGACATGACTGACTTATCATTGAAGCCGCCACCTTTTTGCTTCTTTCAGTCGTGTTCTCCTTGAAGATTTTCGCAGACTGTGTTTGTTCTGGACCCATCCGAATCTACTTTCGCTCTTTGATTACCCAAACATACCCAATTTCCCGCTCGAACAACCACAGTCGCAATTATGGGTTCCGTTGCAGTAGCCCAGCTCCCTATGGTGCCAGAGGAGATCACTACGAAGTGGTTGGCAGGTGTCTTGAACTTCCCGATCAAGTCGAGCGAGACAACTGGTGTGATTCTCGACCAGAGCGCATCCAAAGTCTTCATTACTCTCGAATATGAGGATGGCCCGGCTGGCAATGATCGACCTGAGCACATTTGCATCAAGGGTGGTACGTAGCTCCAAGGTTTCTAGGCCGAATGTCTGTGCATACTGAAATCTCTGATATAGGTTTCAATCCTGTTATGATGAACATGGAGGGGTACAAGGAAGTCCTCAAGATCCTGTACGCCAACGAAATCAACTTCATCAACATTGTCACGCCGAAGCTTTCGAACGTCGATCTCGTCAAGGTCTGGTGGAGCGGTGTCAATGATGAGCAGGGCCAGGCTATCCTCATCATGGATGACTTGGCTGCAGCGGGCAATACCTTCGGTGACCCGACTGAGCCGTGGTCTGTTGACATGGTCAAGCAAGGTATCGTCCAGCTTGCTGGACTTCACGCATCCACTTGGGGTGCCTCGGCCGATGGGGGCGAATACAGCGCTTTGAAGGGTCCTTACGACTTCGCAATCATGCAGCTCGCCGAGAACTGGACCATGATCACTGGCGAAGGTCGCCCTCCGGTCACCGAGACTATGACCAACCAGGACCGCGTGAAGGCCGCCATGAAGAAACATCTCAGCACCCGCAACCCCAAGTTCATCGCTGTCACACACAGTGATCCCCACAGTGGAAACACCTGGATCACCAAGGATGGCAAGCCTCGTTTCCTTGACTGGCAGACCACCCAAGTCAGCTCTGTCTTCCACGACTTCGTGTACTTTGTAGTTGGCGCTTTGACCGTTGAGGATAGACGGGAGCATGAGTTCGAGCTTCTCGAGCATTATCTTTCCGCGCTTGGCAGCTTTGGCGGCCCGAAGCTGTCGGTCACACACGAGGAGGTGTTGACTGAGTATAAGAAGAACATGATGTCTGGTGTCGGGTAAGTTCTTCACCTCTGCGATCGTCAACGGTCACTAATCTTTCATAGATGGCTTCTCACGCCGTTCGAGATGCAGAGGGAGGAGAGAGTCTTCGCGATGTGCGAGAGATATAACGCTGCGATGGCGGATCATAAGATGATGGAGTTGATTGAGGCCTCTCATGCGACATCTGCTTAAGCACGTAGCCCCTCCACGACGCAGTTGGCGAGCTCTTGTATATATGACGTTGGAAAAACATGTTGCGACCGCACTCAGGCGCAAGAGACAAAGTTGAAACTTTCAGTGCACACGTTGAGTTGATCTGTCTTAGTATGGATCTTCGCGTGCGACCGTACGCAAAGTGTCATGGGTCGATGGTTGGTGATGCTTGTCGCTAGCCAGCCTTCTCATAGTCCAAGGCCTCTGCCTCCACGGGTCCATCTATACAGCGACAACGCTCGACGCCGAGCCTTTTGCTCTTCCCTCTCCCCAATGCCAGATCCACGAACGCTATAGAGGGTCGATCGTAGTACCTTGCGGAAGTACTTCTGAAAATCAGTGTTGAGCGTCACGACGCATACTGTAGTTTATAGTCAGCTGTCAGTGTTCCTTAATCGACAAGTCATGGCAGCTTACCCTCGTGTGCCCTGATGATGGTCTCGCAAGCGGCCTCAACAGACTCATTCTGTCCAACCTGCGGCATCCTATCCGCAAAGAGCAACAAGATGAAGCTTCCTTGCAGCAGGTAGATACCGAATAGATAGGGCATGAACGTCAATTCTGGGTCAAGCTGCAGAATCGTCGATACAGCTTGCGATGCTGCTATGGCGTGTGTCGCGCAATTGCTGAAACGTTGTGACGTGATCCAATCACTGCTGTCGTCCAACATAGATATCGCATCCCATTGTCCATGGAGGAGAACATGCAGGACGTGGAGGATGTGGGTGCTATATGACCTGACAAGTTGTTCTCTGGACAGTTCAGCGGCACGAGCCTGTGGCTGTTCTGCAAACGCCATGGGTATACGACTCCCGTCTGCCAGCATGTCAAGGCTCCTTTCGCAATCTTCCAGAAGCTTCGTGATGACCATTACGGCAGGTGTGTCGTCGAGACCTAGTCGCGGATGCTGCTTGCGGTGATGGACCTCGATGATGTCGCCGAGGATCGCCATGAGCGGCAGGAAGAACTCGAAGAACGATGTTCCCGTCACCAAAACCGGTGGGCCAAGTACGCGAGGAGGCAGTTCATGCTGCGGGATGACGTCCAGGTTCTCCCAAATAGCCTCAGGCAATGGAGCTGCTTCGGTCAGTTTCTAATACACACTCCCAAGCCGAGGACGACTCACTGAAGACTTCACAATAAGAGTCTGGAATAGACAGTGTCTTGTTGAAGGACAGAGACATATGTCGATCGAGAGAGAACAGCAACCAAAACACTCGCCTGCGTTCTTCGCGCGCCTCCTCCACCGCCTGATACGACGACTCATCTTCATGTCTTCTACACGCACAGAGCGGATTCGAGCAAGCCGACATCCCCAATTCTGCACACGGCTCGTCTTCTCGGTGAAGCTTCAAAGACAGAGCCAGTCGTTGCGCTTTGCTCCACCACTTTGTAGCATCACTTTTGAAGTCACCGCCAGAGACGGTGATGAGGAGGAGAATGTAAGCAAGAACGTCGTCGACAATACCGGCTGGCTCGCTCGTGATAGTAACTTCTGGAACAGATGGTGGCGTTGGCAGATGAACGTGTCGCTCTTCGGCAAGGCCCCCTATCAGTCGTTAGCATGGCGACGCAGGAGTTTGTTCTGGTCTACCTACACTGTGTCCTGCGCCACCTATCTGGATCACGCTCTGATATTAACGCCATCGCCAAATCATACAGCTCATTGAGCACCTTCGCTCTCGAAGATGGCACATTCAGCGCCATGATATCAGCCGTCTGTGCGGCAGACCAGAGCATCACCGCTAACAGCGCCGGTGACGTTTTTCTGGGATGTGTGGGGTGCAGTATCGACTTCTTGCGGAAGATACGGGTGAGAATGTATGGTGATGCGCATCGAAACAGACTCGATCCAGGGTCTGTGAGGTAGACGTCCAATAAGTCGCAGGCCACCGGCGCCGGCATGATCTTTCGAATGAAAGGTAAGACCGGATCGAGGAACTTGTAGCGGCACTCAGTTGCGTAGGGCCTCATAAATTGTGAGGCCCTTCGTGCATCTCGTATGGACGGCTCCGTCGCCCCAGCGGATGTACTGAATGATCCGCGATAACGTCCGTTCGCAGTTTGCTGGCCGGTAGCTTCACCGTCATAACGACCATCCAGATTGCTTTGCCCAGGCAATGCAAAGTTCCCAGGTGACGGCTGCCCGACGCTCTCATCTGACATGAGCACAGCTGATTCGCCCATAGAGCTGTTGATCCTCCCGAAGTTATCATCAAATGGCCGGAAACCCGGCGTTTCTGCCGACATTGGCTCCATCTGAGCAGCGATTTGTGATCGTGCAGACATATTGACAGATATGGAGCCTCGGTGAGGTTGCTGAATGTGTGCTGATCTTGATTGCTCATCCTGACCAATGTTCTGATTGAGTATGACCCCGTCCTCTGCGAGCTTCATGGGATAAAGACCTCGAGTTGAGAGCAAGTTTGTAGAGGCAGGGACAAGCGAGTGCAGTGAGGGCAAGTCTTCGCGCGGACTGTCCTGTGACGTCTGTCCATTCGACCAAGCCTTCGAAGATGAATGCTGCTGCGACTCCTGTCTCTGTTGGGCATTCGCGGTCATAGACGCTGGTAGTCTACCTCGTTTCTTTACCTGGCGGTTGTAACGGCACGTATATCCATAATCTAGACTCTGGTCAGTTTGTCAGGTCCCAATGTCGCGACGCAACGCGGCTGCTTGATGGAGGACAGACCTTTACAGCGGCGACACGGGCTACATGGTGTTAGCAATGCAACTCGTGTTCCGGCACTTGCGTCGAAACTCACCACTCGCCATCGCATCGAGTTCTCGAGGTCGAGCACTTGTCGCAAGCGCGTCTGGTACGCTTTCGTGGGCGCGCATGCTCCGACCTCCCGTCTGCGGCAGCATTGTCCTCGTTCTCATCTGAGCCGTGGTCGACACCGCCATCCTCCATGCTCGAGGTCGGTGTGTGTTCTTCCTGTTCTCCCATTAAGCTGACGCGTTTATGACCGAGCACTAGATGCCAGAGCGTTGTCGAGACTGCTAAAGAGTTCACTGGGCCGAGTGTGTCGCTCTGCTAGGTTGGTCTTGCTCGAGAGCATTGCCTGCAGCTCTGTAGCATCTTTGGGTCGAGGTTGGTGGGCAGTTTGTTAAGCAGAGGACAAGCAAGCGAAGCCGGCGCATTCATCCTCGCTTGGGAGCAGACAGACCCTTTGACCCCATCAGGTCATGCAGCTTCCAGCTAGTGCCTTGTGACATCTTCCAGCCGAACCAAGAAAAGCTTCCCTGGCGGCGCCCCAGAAGCCATCAACCAAACCAGCTCATTTCTGCGGGGAACCATGAACGCCTAGAACTAAACACACAACGCCAGGCAATCAATTGGGTTCCTCAATCTTTGCCTGAATGGGTTGGAGGTAACAAGCCCTCCGCACGAACAACCTCTCCAAAATCGGTAGTCTTCCGTTGACCCGCACTGTCGTAATGCTTGAAGGTTCGCGCCGGGAAATTTGGCGGTTTCCCCGCAATTGCTTGGGAGGACTTTACCCGACGGTGTTTACCCTGGCCGTTTCGCAGCCAGCAGGGGCTCAGGAAATAACCGAGACGTCCAGCGAACATCATAGCCTGAAATATAGTTGAATTGCGACGAGAAACCAATGGATCCATCGATGGTTGTCTTAGTGAATTGACTGGGACTCGCTTCCGGTCAAATTTCGAATCATGATGGTCCTTCTTCGGTGGAAGGTCCAACCGGAAGACAACGCTCAGGGACGGATGATGTCACAGCCGAAATCTCCTACCACGACGCTTCTAAACTTTGGTGAGGGAGTTCATCTGATCGCAAGTCTCATATTTGCTCGCGTCGGTATGTACGTATGGATGCAGATTCGAAGGTATGCCTGTGATATCCAACCATTGTCGCGTAATTCGACTCCAACTTCTATTGCCAAGCCCCATCGACACCATAGACACTACCGCTCACGAACGTACTCTCCGGTCCCAGCAAGAAACAGATAACGTTTGCCGTCTCCTCAACAGTGCCGTGTCTTCGGAATGCCGTGGGCTCCTTGAAAGGATCGTCTTTGGAAATACCCCGGAAATCCCATTCCTTCTGCATCAGAGCTGTGTAGACAGAGCCGGGAGCTACAGCGTTGACTCGGATCTCCCGATCGCCGTTCTCGAGTGCTGCGGCTTTGGTGAGGGCGATGATGCCGTGCTTGCTGGCATCGTAGGAGGCGTGTTTGGCGAACCCTAAACAGCCTATTAGCATGTTCTAAGTAGTCATAGATCGTAAGCTTACCCTTGACGCCGTGAATACTTGTAATGTTCACGATTGAACCCTTGTCGACAATGTTCCGTAATTGCGCACGCATGCAGTACATCGTTCCGGTGAGGTTGACACCGATAATCTTGTGCCACTCACTATCCTCGAGATCTCGCACTGGCGTAACACCGTGTGACTTGCCAATAATGCCGGCAGAATTGCACGCTCCATCTAACCGACCATGCTCTTTGACAATAGACTCGACCCAGCTGTCGACCTGTTCTCTTTGCGATACGTCCACCTGTGTGATCATGAACGGCACACCTTTCTCCTCAAAGTATGCGCGTGTCACCTCCATAGCCTTAGGATCAATATCGGCAATGCATGGTGTCGCTCCTCGCTCAGACAGGAGCTTCGCCGTCGCCAAACCAATACCCGATGCACCACCGGTAATCCCATAAACTTTCCCAGCGAGTGGTTGTGACGTCGCATTCTGACTGACACCCTCGCTAGGCGGCGCATTTGCACCATTGGTGGCCATTGTGTGCACCACGGTCGCGAATTTGCCCGAATCTGCCTTTTTCTGCTCGGAAACTGACGTCGATGTCGCAGGCGAGACTTCTTCAGTGATTTTGCTCTTGCGCCTGCTGGAGATGGAGTGACCCATGAGGTGCTCACTCGGTGGATGCTGGTGTTATCAAAATGTACGTGGGGTTCGCGCGGGGTCGTTTGTCGTCCAAAGCCGAGATGGATAAACTCCGAATGAAGATCGTCAACGATGGTAAGTAGATCGGACTTCGGAAGTGAATTGGAGTCAAGAAACAGACTTCATCTCGAGGCTCGGCACTGCTCAGTCTTTATACAGACGCCAGCAGACGCTCTGGCTTCCTCGCTTCAAGCTCTCCCGACCGAGAGCTCCATCTCCAACGGAACCGTTGATCACTTCAGGTAGACCATGCTTAGATATCACCCGAAAACAGGTGGGGGACTTTTTCGGTTCCAGAAGCGATGGACATATAATAGGACCGGTTCTCTCGAAAGACCCGTCTGGTCTGACATGGGGAATGTGCACCGAGGCACGATGCTGAAGGAAGAAGAACTTGATGTGGGGAAGATGATGACCCGACGGCAAATTGGACTTGGAAGCCCACATCGAGTCAATCTTGCACTGTTAGGGCCGGCCTTCAACGATAAGAGATCAGGTAAAAAGAAGTGGGTAGATGGAATTCGAGATAATGTTACTGTTTCTCAGCTTTCTCTTGGCAAAAAGGGACATACTTGCGTTGTTTGGTCATATCGTCGTTCCTGGGCAGGTGGAGCGATCTACTTCCCTTCGATAACATGCATGCCTAGCACCTTATGAGGCTTCCTACTATCGCCATCGTCACTTTTCTCGCCCTACTCAGCTTGCAAGGCTGACATGAACTTGCATTCGCAAACTTAACTGGTACCAACCCCTATTTCGACGAAGTTCGATATTTTGGGCATCATCTGAATACCCGTCTTGGCGGATAGGCACAGCTATCAGTGCCTTTGCTGAGGTGCCATTCTCCCACTGGTACCCACGATATGATGGAAAGATATGCGTGGCTTATAAGATCCAATCACTCCCACCATGCTGGTAGAGAACTATACGTGTATGGCCCCCGTAATCGTTGTCTGCATCATGTCGAGTTCGTGAGTCTCATTTCATCTCTTCAATGTCCCAGTCGCGAATCTTATCATCTAGGAAGCACTATCACCGTTCACCACGTGACATTCATACTGAATTGCAAAGATAACTACCAAAGTACCTTAAGTAGAATCAAGAATGACCAGACAGAACTGAGATTTATATGGCGGGATACTCAAGCTCATGCCAATTTATTTGTGTCGTTCGCCTGTCATCGTGTGGTAGAAGCGATTGAGCGTGCACTGGCCACAGCAGCATATGTATATACAATGCACTCTGGGGATCATTAGCCTGTGATCATGAAGGCAGAAGCTCTCATTTTGTGTGTGCAGTAGACCTAGATTGAATCTCGTCTGTGACCGGCTTGGTTGATCATGGCCACGCGGTGTGTCGAGCTGTAGTGTGCCAGTTTGGCCTTCCAGTGCGAAGATGCACTCAAGCGAACTCTTTAATCCAGACCACACTGCAAACATACCTACCTCTTCGCAGTGATTGGAGAGTGCACCGAGTTGGGGCTCAGGCGACGATTGCTGATGGTTCGCCACAGCAACAGCTGAGTTGCCCTATTCCCGCCAACCTCAAAGTCATTCCACCATCATCAACCTCAGCCCCAGAGCACAATCACATGCCTAAACCCACAT
This sequence comes from Sarocladiaceae sp. CBMAI 1973, assembly GCA_021347865.1. NCBI lineage: Eukaryota > Fungi > Ascomycota > Sordariomycetes > Hypocreales > Sarocladiaceae > Sarocladiaceae sp. CBMAI 1973. Next base: position 123,703 of record WNLN01000013.1, read on the forward strand.
AAATCGACACTGGGTGAGACCATGCGCCGGTCTCCCTTGGTCTCCAGCCGGGGTCGTCGTGCGGCCTGCTGATTGGACTGAGTGAGGTGGGATCGACTGGCCCTGACGCAGAGATGTGCCCCGCACAGTGTCGAGTTTGTTTACTCAGACATGACTTGAGACTGGCCCAGACACGGCGGGGAGCAATCTAATGGGATGGTCGATGGGCGAGGGAGCCGGATGCTGGGGGTGGTGTGCTGGCCTGCCTGGCTGTTAGGCGGTCGGACAGGCGATGCTGAGTCTAACTACAGGCGGCGCTGGGGTCTGACCTCAGCGTCTCGACGACCGCTACGCGATTCTTACAGCACATTGCCATCTGTCATTTGAAGCTCTCATCGGCATTTTATTATCTCGAGCTCGTCACAATCAACGAGTGAGCCTCACGCGATCATGCTACTCAGGGTTCTGGATCCAGGCCCGCCAGACAAGGCACGAGAGAGGGGTCCCCAGCGTGTCAGCGGGGCATCCCTCACTGCCAATGCTTGATAGCTCATCCTCAGGCTGCAATTCGAGCGACTGACCACTGTAAATCCCATACATTTCACTGCCAATTCGCTGTGTTTCGCCCCGTCGCCCTCTCGCTCCACCGCCTGTGCGTAGCGCCATCCGGGGAAGTGGGCCGCTGGAAGTCTGGGGGAGGGGCCGCCGTCGGCGGGGGCAGTGGTCCCCCGTTCAACTACTCACCGAGCGACATATCCTTTGAGATTCCAAAAGTTGTAAGAGTACCAGTCAATTCGAGGTCGAGGAAGCCAATGCACGTGGTTTTGAGGCTCTGCGGGTTGACGGTGCAGAGTCATGATTGACGGTGTCAGAGTTCGATGGTGAGGAGGGTGTGAAGACGCGGCAAGGGCATGCAGGGGCGGGAATGAGGTGGTGGTGTGTTGGCGGTGCTGCGTTGCTGCGAGTCAATACACTTTGTGGTATGCACTGTGCTGACGAGTCTGGGGTGCTTGTTGATTAAAGTGCACTGGAATCATCACATAAATCAAAGAGTGAATCGAATCAACGAGTGAATGCGAGCATGGCTGCACCTTGTTATTATGTATGCATTTCATGTTCTGCACACGCGATACAATTGAGTATCTGCGAGTTGAGAGCTCCGTTCTATGTAATCTCATCATGCCATAATCATCTCCATCCTTCGCATCTGTACAGTGCGCATCTAGACTTTGAGTGGCTTGCCGCAAGCGTCGCACATTGGGGTCACGCCGCCCATTCATCGCGCCCATCCCATCCGTTACCACAGTCAATCCAGTGGCATCACCCGTAGCCACAGGCTGCTGTTCGTAGATCACTGCAGTGGTGCTGCGTTCCTCGTTGCAGCGAATGGGATGGTCGCCCCTTGCTTCCCCGCACGTTTGTGTGTTGCTTCATATATAAGCACTCGGGAGGTGGTGTCACCTCCAGGAGGCTTTGTTCCCTCTGTCATCACCATCTTCATCCTCCATCTGTAATCATCATTTAATCGTCGACATCTTCATCTTTGTCGCATCTCCAACTGGTTGATACGGTATAAACACATCTTGAAGCCGCATATCGTCGGATATTCTCACCGTCTGTACGACTCGTACGTTCACGCTCATCGCCACCCCCTCACTTGCATTCACCTTACTAACCCAACCACTCTACAGTCAACCTCACTTTCTCATCACAACCCTCAAATCATCTCACAATGCCTCGCGTCATCCCCCGCCTCCCAAAGGCCAAGCCCACCGAGATCGCCGTCATCGGCGCAGCAGGTGTCGGCGTCCTCGCACCACTCTACATGATGATGCCCGGAGCCGAAGACAAGCTTGCCAACCAGACCGCAAAGTGGGCACCACGCTGGGAGCGCCAGACCGAGATCTGGGCTCCAAGGTGGGAGAAGAACATCCAGCGCGTCGAGCCTCCTGTCTCGGCTGCTGTGCAAAAGCTGGAGCAGAAGTTGCCGCTTGAGAAGATGGCGAAGGGTGTTGATTCTGGTATCAGGTCGGGTATCGCGAGGTTCAACCCGCCCCCGAAGGATGCGAAGATGCCAGAAGTTAGAGCATGAGTTTGAAGTGGTGTACGATTAACATGCGAGGATGACGGGTCTAGGATCAGTGGATGAAGTAGATTATATGATAGCTGAGGGCTCATTGTCGCCCAGCGTACCATAAAGTAGATGCAGATTGAAATCTACTCAAATTATTCACCAACCATTCACTAAATTGTCTTTCATGCCACGATGTTTTGCTGCGACTCAGCATACTTTACCTGTGAGCTGTACACATGGTGGGACTGATGTCGATTTCGACGACAAGATCACAAACGCATAATAGCGCCACAATCTCTGGCTTCGTTTCCGAGTTTGGGCTTGTCGAGACGTTCGGTTCAAAAATCGCATAAAGCTCGACCTTTAGCATGATGCATGCTATTCCTACTTGAGTGAAGCCCAACCGGGCCGAGGCAACCATTCAAAGAGAAGCAGACGGCCTTGCTTTTCATGACACTTGGCAGCAAGATATGCCAACGCTGGCACTGAGCTTGATTAACGAATCCACTCGTAGCATAGTACGATTCCACAGAGACCTGTGTCTTTCGACGATTTTGAAACGCTCAAAGGCTGGAGTTGTAACCATTTATAAGCAACTGAAATAGCAGATATGAGCATTTCATCCTCGACCATCACGACGAGCCCCTCGGAATATACATGCTGCATGAAGGGACTTGATCAAAGAATAGCGGGGTGAATGATTTTAGACAAGCATGAAACTTGAACTGGATGTGCCTTTGTGCAGCAAAAGGTAAAGTCTTTGGAGACTATGAAATTGGCTCTTCTACAGGGTAGCTCAACTTGACTTCGTGTCTTCGGTACTTCAGAAAGTTCCAGGTTCACCGACGGGAAAAGATTATGACTAATTTGATCATAACCATTTGGAGAATTCTTTGAATAAGAAGTATCTATCAAACTCACTGAGCTGGAACAAAAGGGATGGCCTTATGGCTGACTGTGGTGAGGATCATCGAGACAGCACCATGCCATTTAGGTGCATTGCCCAGAGAGCATCCTGCTAACTGACTGGGTCTTCAAAGCCTTTCAAGAAACAGTTCACATCGACGTCAGAACCGGCATTGAACATTGTATAAATCCGATGTCCATCTCGAGTCATCATCGCTCAGGATACTCAAGTTTCCAAGTCATGCACGCCAAACCCCGTCAAACACCCTCCCTACCATCCCACAGGCTAACATTCTCCGTCAGCCACTGGAGACGGTGATAACCCCACAAAACGCCGGGCGGCTCCTCATACCCGAATGCACCTACGTCCGTGCCTCTCGTCTACTTGCGCTGTCCACGCACAGCCGAATCCTGGGGCCCCTCCATTTGAAGTGCTTTAGCTTCCAGAGCGATAGATCATTGGACCCGTGCCTGATACCTGGATCCTGCTCTTCCGGTTGGGGGATGTTGACGCGGAGGCGTGGCTAGCCTGGCTGGTGCTCAGGGACCTTAAAGCTAGGCCAAGCTCCCCGCGTTACCTGCTGCGATTGACTTTGTGCTTTCGACAACTGACATTTGGAGCTTTGAGAGTCTTAGCTGAAATTCAAGATGGCTGCATCATTACTCAAAGGCACAGCCTTCATCACAGGCGCTGCATCAGGTATGTCACCACTACCAACTTCAATCGCAAGACACAACATCTCACGCGAGAGACAGGCATCGGCCAAGCCACAGCAATCGCATTCGCTCGTCACGGCATCACGAAACTCGCCCTCGCCGACATCAACTTCCAAGCACTCCAAGCCTCAAACGCAGATCTCAAGAAGAACTTCCCCAATGTTGAGGTCCTGGATTTGCAAATGGACGTTCGCAATACGGCGGATGTGAAGCGCGGCATTGCAGAGACGGTGGAGAGGTTTGGGAGGTTGGATGTTGCACTGAACAATGCTGGCCTTGGAGGTGCTGGAAGACAGACCCATGAGACGGAGGAGGATGAGTGGGATCGGGTTATTGATGTTGATTTGAATGGCGTCAGAAGATGTCAAAGGGAGGAGATCTCAGTCATGTTGAAACAAGAGTGAGCCTCTTCTCACGAGAGCGTCTACGGACACTTTGCTAACGTCAATCAGGGATCTTGGTCCTCGCATAGGTCGCGGTCGCATCATCAACGTCGCAAGCATGTACGGCATCGTCGCCCCCGCCGGCACAATGCACCACACAGCCTACGCAGCCGCCAAACACGGCGTCATGGGCCTCACAAAAGGCGACGCCAACTCCTACGGCGGCGAGCACGCCATTCGCATCAACGCTATCTGCCCCGGCTACGTCGAGACACCGCTCCTGAAGCAAGCGATGGATGCTGAGGGTGATAGCCCGCTTGCGTTGGACATCCGAAGAACGCCATTGAGAAGAATGTGTAAGATGGATGAGATTGCGGATGCGATTGTGTTCTTGGCGAGTCCGATGAGTAGCTTCATGCAGGGGGCTGGACTTGTTGCTGATGGAGGGTTTACGACGAACTGAGCACGAGACAGCTGGTGCAACGGAGAGGTTGGTATTGAAAGAAGCGTTAGATGTGGTTCTGACTGATCAAGCTATCATGATGAACAAAAAAGATGAAAATCCCACAAGGCATTGCATGTCCCGCACGGCCCATCGAGTGGCCAGTTCTCGTTTCCCAAATACCCAAAGCGCCCACGCCCAACATCGTCGGCTTACAAAGCTTCCCAAATGCAATCCAAATCCCAATCTCGTATCCACCAATTTTCAAGCATTAACTTTGAGGCTCCTTTGTGTGCAGCCTATGTAAAGCTGAAGAAGTCCAGGTCGTGGTTCCGGCTCATGTCGCCGTCCTTCTCGACACTCTGGACCAAACCGTTCAGGCTGCCGGGGCTCATGCCGTTCATCAATGCATGTGCACCTCGTTCGTCTTCATCTCCTGTTCTTGGAGTTGCGCCGAGTGTGTTCGATGTGGACATCAAACCATTCGTAAGTGCTGCGCTCTGACCGAGGACTGAGCTGGCACTGAGCCCTGCTGGACCTGCGTTCCACTCCGCACCCAGTGATGAAGGGTTGAAAGTATGGTGTGCAGTGTGGTCGCTATGCATACTTCCCAATCCCCATGCATCACCTCCATGGCCCATGAGGTTCATATCGTCCCCATTCTGTTGTCTGCCATCCATCTGCTCCTCACCAGAAGCATCCATATCTACCGCCGAACCCCCCAAGAAGTCTAGGTTCATATGCGTCCCATCTGTTGAACCGACGTTGAACATCATCTGCTGCTCAGCTTGTGAATGAGTCCGCTGGTGAAGTTCAGCTGTGAAAGAGGCTGGTCCTGTAGGCTGGACACCTTGGAAGAACGGTGGCGGCGGTCGAGCGTACTCAGAGGCTCTTCTGCTGTTTCCTGGTCTTCGCCTTTTTGCAGGGTTGATGACCTCTGATTCACCTGCTTCTCGTCGCGAGGGAATAATGGGTGCTGTCATGTCGCTTGCACCAGACATTCGTGTACGACCAGCACTGCCGGAGAAGCTGTCGAGTGGAAGACCTCCACGAAGACTATTGCTGCTTCGTGGTGGTTCGCCCATGCTTGAACGGATCTGAGCCAATACGGCCTTGAGAAGACCGTCCATGCGGCCTGCAGGTTGGTATGTGTGGCTCATGTCACCAAGAGCATCAGATAGGATCTCAAGATACCCGAGGTATGTCCTGCGATCGGCATCATTTCGCTGATATGCCAAAGCCGCAATGAGAGCGATCGATGCTGTACCAGCATGCTGGATACCTGTGACAAAGATCTTCCGTCCATCGAACCGTTGGCGGTGTTGCCAGAAGATACGAGCGACACGGATAGCCTGTTGTGTACAGATGCTGCGTGACAATGAGGTACGACTGTCGTGCACCATGGAGTGAGGATCGCCCATGCCCATCGAGTGATCGGCTCCAGCTCCTGCACCAGGATGTTGTGGTGCAGAGTCCGGTCCCATGTTGAGATGTGTGGAGTCAGGGCTGGGGTGAGATCCAGTGCTTGCACCGTCACCAGTGATGGCACCGTACTTGGCCCATGGTCGGTGAAGCAAGATCATCGAGACGTGATACTGTTGGTGGAGGAGGAAGTAGCTGTAAGGCGCTGTCTTGACGTTGGCAGGCTTCCAGGCCAGATGGTCAGGTAATCGTCTGTACCAATTCTGTAGCTGACGATCGAGGTTGACAACATGAAGGTAGGCATTATCCTCAGCCTCACCAATAGCGAAGACATTGTTCCTGTCAATGTTGTTCTTCACCACGTGGTGATCCCTCGTCTCAACAATACGACCAGCCAGATCCATAAGCTCAATGAGTTGCTCGTAGATTTCTCCAGTAACATCTCTCTCTGCAGGTGTAGGGTCTGCGAAAGCGGATGTAAGCTGGGAGAAGGCGCTTTGGAGAAGGTCCATGCCGATATCCTGGCTCTTGATACTGGTTGGGCGACCGAGGAAGAGAGCCCAGTACTTGTCGTAGATTGTGCATGCCCGCATGACCATGTGACGGATCTTGATCTCTTGCTCTGGCATGCCGTTTGTGCGACAGTCGAGATGGAGACCAACATCGAATGCAAGCCGGTTCCCCATTCCTGTAACAGTCAGTGATGGAGTCGGTTGTTTGTATAGCTGGAAACTCACCTGAGTACATCCAACCAGTGTTATCACGGCCTACGCCACACTCGAGGTCACTAAGGAGCAGGAAAGCCTGCACGCTTGGGATACCACCAGGACGCTCGAGCTCAATGTCCAACATGTACTTTGCCTCCCTGTGCAGAGTGCTTTCCCGGTTGCCCAACGAGATCTTCTTCATATCGTCACGATCCATGTCTGCTCCCCGATAGCCCATGGCGAGAACACAGATGTGCAAGAAAGAAGAATAGAATTTGGGAGTTTGCGAGTCACGATCTGCCTCAAATGCCTCACGGTCGATGATCCGGAGAACGGAATTGTAGTACTCCCAGAAGTGATTCATGAGGTAATCGTGTGTGCTGGATGTGAGAGAGCGAATGATACGCTCTGCTCGTCGAACCTGCTCGGGTGGCTCGCGAGAGTCGAATTGATCTGGAGATTCGGCGTAGACGTGGCTGTTGGCGGTTGGACCGAAGAAGCGAAGCCGTCCGGATAATTGATCGAAAGAAAGGTTGCCCTTGGTTGCCAGAAGGCGATATACAATATCTTCTTGTTTGGCATCTAGCATTCTGAATGGCGAATCCTCCTTGGAGAGCCCCGAGAGCATCTGGCTGTTGCTCATCATGCCGTCGTTGTGGTCGATGTCGCCACCAAGCATGAAGTCCTCGTTCCGGGAGTCTGGTGGCGATGGGACGCCTTGTGATGGTGAAGTGTGTTGAGTGGTTGTTTGAGGTGCAGACTTTTGATCATCTGATGATTTGGAGTGAGGGTCATGCCTGGTCTTGGGAGGATGTGCGGCTGGAGGTGGTGCGACGCCCTTTTCTGCGAGCATACCCTCTAGTAAAGCGATTCGTTCTGACAGAGATGACATGTATGCTTTTGAAATGGGTCTGGCGATGATAGTCAGTATCAAGATAATGAGTAGAAGATCAAAGTAAAGGGATGGACTGACCGTCGTCGTTCATCATCGTTCTTGATGATGCATTCTGTGCCTGTCCGTCGACACTGATTGCATTCGGCCTGACCCTGAGGAACGACACATCGGATCCTCCTATCCCTACACGAAGCACAAGCCACAGATGCCCGGTGGCGAACTTGGTTCTTGGTACTGTTCTGCCTGGCCACCTGATTACGTGGCGACACGTTCTCCTGTGAAGCAATGTCTGAGCCTTCAACACCGGCCGTGGGTTGCGGCACGGCAATGGGTTCTTTGACGTCTTCTGAGTTGGCCATGATGGACCTTCTCGAGCCTTCGATTTGTGATGTGAGCGAAATTGATGGACGATGAAGTTATTGTGAAAAGAGTGTTTGGCGGGGGAGAGGCGAGGAGGGAGGTCGAGAGCGGCTGTGGTGGTGGGGCGAGGAGGGCAAGACACCAGACTGTTTGTATGAGAGAAGTTGTGTTGTGATTATACGAGACGATTGTTGTAGAGCTGACGAGTAGAGTCGAGTAAGCTGGCAATTAGAGGCTGAAAAAAGATGTAAAATCGCTTCGTAATGGTGCTGAATGGTGTTGAAGACAGGTGAGTCTCACGGGTATGGTATGGGTATGGAGGAGAAGGAAGGGATTCACATTGGACGGCAGATAATCGCCTCGTGAGAGAGCTGGGATTACAAAGTCACTACAGTACCACTGCAGAGGAAAGACTTACGAACCATGTTCACTTTTACCCCACACGAACAGGACCCTTTCACTCGCATCACACCCTCCCTCCTCCGTTTCTGGTTGAGGCTTCGTGATGCGCCTGGCATCGGAAGGCCTAGCTTACTGACACCCCTAGTTACGTGCCCTACTGTTTGCTATGCTAACTGAATTTCTTCAGATCTGGTTTGTACGATCCAGGTCCAACGCGAATTAGCTCGTACCCACGGGGTGAATGAAGGCCCCGAGCAAGCAGCTAAACAAGCGAGGGATAGTGGGCAACAAGTCCGCCCTGTCAGGTTCAGCAAGCAATGGCGCCAAATGAAGACTCCACGGCCATTCCTTTTTGCCTCTCTCTGTCTCTTCACGGGTCCCCAAGGTTTTAGTCTACCCAGCCCCAGATTGCCCAGCTGGTCTAAGCACCCTGGGAAAGGATGGGGTGGACGCTAAGGACGCGGCCGACTGCCACCCCTCCTCTTTCGCTAGGGCAAAAAAGCCATGAGGAGTTCTGGTTCATCTTGCCGCGGGTCGAGTTGTAGGTTTCTTTGGGGATTTTGGTGGTGGTGACTTGTTGTGTGATGGAGTTGGCTGAATCTATGCAAGGGCGCGTATATACACAGCCGACAAGGTATAGATCTATAGATTGATAAATAACTATGTATCCTTCAACAGCTCGATAGAACGAACTCTGGGTTATCTGCGAACAACAATGCCCTCATCTTGAATGACCAACCATGACAATAAATGACTCTGGGGTCCCCGCGCAATCCCAAGTCGACGAACGAACTAGCTCACGACTTTCCCCCCGGGGACCCCAGAAAGCCGAGCAGTCCGTGAGATGGGGGCGTGCGAATCATCACGACGAGGAAAAGACGAGTGTAGCATCCAGCTGTAAAACCCCGCAGATCTGAGCACCTTGTGCATCGGGGAAGCTCGACGTGCCTAGACACCCAATGTACCTCTCTGTTGGTGATGAACCCGCGTCCGACGTTCAGGGATCGCCTCCAACCGATCAGCCGATTTTTGCCCCGGCAATTGGGGGCTTTTGGGGTGTCTGTGAGCGGGGCAATCCTGCAATGCGTGGTCGCTGGCTCCAAGACAATCCCTCAAGGTCTCAACTAGGGTTGGCTAGGGGTGGCATGCCATTGCCATGCAGGCCTTGTGACTGGTGCCCGACAGAGTGGTCTCGCGTCCACTCTGTTCTCGTCATCACGGTCTCTTGCTGCGCCTGTTCATGTCGCATCCAGGCCCTGGTCAGGTCTGCCGAGTGCAACTCTGTTCGGGGAACAGGGACTCTTGGCTTCTGACGGCGTCAATCCCACACACCCCTTCCCAGGCTGGAGCACCCCAATGCTAGGGCCATTAGGCGAATTGCCGCGGGTCAAAGTCGCTAATAGTTGACGATACTTTGGTTCTACTGAGAGGCTTTGCCTGGTGACCTGTCCTCACTGTCCCTGGCCCTCCCCAAACCAGACGAAACAGACTCTCCTCTGTCCTCGCTGCACGCCCCTTCTTCGATTCTGATCCCTCGTCATGGGCTGCAAGCGGCAAGCCATGCAACGTGGAACGGAGGCCAAGGTGTGTTGGTCTGCACTGTCATGTTGTAGTGGGTGTGACAGCCTTACTGACTCAGGACGGCACACATATGCGTATGCCTCAGCTCGTGTTGAAGAACTAACCGCATGGGCCTTGCAGGGTGATGATGCAGGTTTTTGAGTTGGTGACAAGTGTTGACATACTGAATCATCATGATGGGTTGATCGTTCCCGGACTGAGTTATGCGACCCGGGCTGGCATTCGTCACTGGTCGAAGGCAAAATCAATAAATGATTGTACGGCTGAGTGAAAGAACGGCCACCGCGCGCAGCTCATCGATTATGGGTATTGATTGGTCCAGATGCGAGTCTCGACCCTAGCAACTGGGCTGATCTCGAGATCTTGTCCTGCATCTTGCTCGTGTTAGTGATGTCTTGCCCAAAACGTCCAGTAAATCGCCAAAGCCACAGAACCATTTTCAGGTCATTTCCAAACCTCCAGTTTACCGAGAGCAACTAGATCACGCGCCTCTCCGCCTGGACTATTATTCTTTCAGGTCAAGGGATGCAGAAGGTGGGACGCCCTAGTCCGGGGCTCTGGGTTGTAATTGGGAGTAGTGAAGTCTAAGTGGGACGGGCCACCTGTGACCATCGACCTGGGCGTTGGAACCGGGTGCTAATTAGTGAAGTAACACCTGTAAACTGGCCTGACGATATTGTGCTTGTTTCTGGGCTTGAGAGCCTGCGTGTATTACCTGGTGGCTGATTTTGCAACGATAACATCCAGGCGATATTGGATACACAAATAGACGCAGAAGAATATCCAGATTGCGATTGAAGGATCACATAGTCCTGATATCTTTGAGGCATTCTTCGTCAAATGAGATCTGACAGACTCAAAGATTCGCGATCGCCTCGAGACGTACTTCCGGACAATGGCCGCGACGCTTGGGCCCTTCTCCATAATCGATGCGATCGCGACCGTAACTGTGGACCGCTGCAAGGTCGATGGACTCGAGCGGACATTCCTGCGAATGATGTTAGAGGGAATGATTGATAATGAGGGATATGACGGTCGAATGATGGCATCCAAGAAACAAGTGAGATCCGAAGCGATGATGATGAGGGTATACAATGTTTTGTTGGTTTGTTTCTGTGCTCGTAAACAAGGCTCATTCTCCTCATGCCTGCCTCCTCCACTGAATGCATCCTGTATCCAAGGGTTCTCTCTCTCACCCTTGACCAAAACACGTATCTGCAGTCCTCTATACGCATGCAGTTCATAAACCCCTCAACTGACGACAATAACACAGACATCCGAACGCATAGCAAATAGATCCTTAACAAGCTTATTCGACGTCCCAATCGTGATCGTAACTGCGCACATATGTGCTCAGGCCCTTGACGTCCTTGGTGACATTCGCCTTCACCTCACCATTACCAATGTACGCGAACCTGTTGCCGTACCGGTATCGGATGTCGTAGTCTTCGAAGCGGGGCTTCTTGATAGTCTTGAGGAAGTGGATTGTCTATTTGGAGTGAAACGTGTTAGTGATTTGTCGCTGCATGAAGGTGGAGGATGTTGCCCGGAAGGATTCCTAGACTATTGGGGTACACGTACGCAGCCAGGCCACAGGTAGATGCGGTTCTTGATCTTGCCGTCCTTGAACCAACTGCGGCAGTTTTCTTGGAAGACCGTGGTCTTGTGAAATTCGTCGAAGTGAGCGTAAATGTCGTCGAGGGCTTCTTGCTTGACGTCGACGGAGCGGATGTTCTCGTGTTGGATCTTCTTCATCATCTGAATCGAGTACTCGATGGTGGTCTCGATGGAGGGGAGGAGTGTGCCTGATGACCATGTTGCGCCAGGGCCCTATTGAGAAGATGATTAGTTATGCATGAGTTTTGGATGAGAGAGGGTGTACATACGACGATGGTGTAGTAGTTGGGGAAGCGAGGTGCTGAGCAGCCAAGGTACAGGTTCGTCCTGTCACCCCAGTCCTCATCCAGAGTCTTGCCCTCACCGTTGATCATCTTAAACGCCGGGCGGAAAGCAACATTGAAACCCGTAGCGCAAACAAGAATGTCAATCTTGTGCTCCTTGCCGTCAGGTGTGACAATACCGTTCTCAGTGATCTTCTCAATACCACCGTAGACAGGCTCAACATTGGGCTTGACAAGGGCCTCAAGGTATCCGTCACCGGGGGAGATACGACGGCAACCAGGTGCCCACTGAGGAATGATGAACTTCTTCAACTCCTCGTGGCCGGGTCCGATGCGGCGGTTCATCTCATCGGTGATGACTTGACGGAATGTGTTGGACATCTCTGAGCCTTGCTGGTACATGCCGAAGAGGGAGTTGATCTCGGCCTCGATGCGTTGACGGAAGTAGAGGAAGTACTCGGGATCGTTCTTGAACTTCTCCTTGTCGGCGTCGGTGAAGGTGTACTGGCGCTGTCCGGGCTGATCATCGACTGAACCCTTCCTGAGATCGGACTCGAGAACGCCGCCACCGAAGGGTGGTGAGATCCAAGTCGACGAACGCATGAAAACCTTCATCTTGCCGACAACAGGCTGTAGAGCAGGAACGATCTGCACACTCGTCGATCCAGTACCAATAACACCCACAGTCTTGCCCTTGAAATCCGTCTCCAGATTCCACTTTGCACTGTGCATCTTCTCACCCTTGAAGTCATGCAGACCGGGAATATCAGGCCACTTCCAGCTGTTCAGAATACCAGTTCCGTTAACGAGGCAATGCGCCCAGTCTTGCCATGTCTCCTTGGTAGCTTGGTCCTCGAGGGTGATGTTCCAAATGCCCTTGGGCTCGTCCCAGCGGCACTCGACGACCTTTGTGTTGAGCTTCATGTACTTCTCTGAGCCGTGGCGCTTGGCGAAACCTTCGAAGTAGCGCTGAATCTCGTCGCCGTAGGCGAAGTAGTGGGACCAGTCTGGCTTGGGGTCCCAGCTGAATGTGTAAAGAGGAGAGGGGATCTTGACGGTGTAAGTGGTTGACCGACATAAATGCATTGGAGCGAAGGAGGACTTACATCGCAAGCAACACCCGGGTATCTGTTCTCATACCAGGTACCACCAAAGTGAGGGTTCTTCTCGAACAGTGTGAGTTCCCAACTTCCCGGGATCATCATCTTCTCCATCTTGTAAGCCAAGCAAAGACCGGAGGCACCAGCACCAACACAAGCAACCCTCAACTTGGTCGGCTTAGAGTGGTACTGCTTCAGCACGCGGTAAGGAGTGCCCTCTGCGACCTCCTCGCCGTAGTGGAAAGTGTTTGCGCCATTGTCGCTTGCGCCATTAGTGGCACCATTGGTACCGTTGGAGTGGCCATTCGTCGCACCGTTAGTCTGGCCTGGAATTGCATGAGACTCGCCCTGTGAGGCGATAGTCTCGCCGTGGGCGGCGTTGGTGATGCTAGGCGTTACCTCATCGGCGGAGGGAGGCATGGTAGCGGCCTTGTTCTGTTCGTTACCGGCTGCAGATGTATTCGCGGTTCCTGTCGTATTCGTCGTCGTCGTCTCTTCAGCAGCTTTCTTCTTCTTTGATCGGAAGATGTCGAAGATAGACATGTGATCAAAGCAGCAGCAGCAGAACGAGATGAATAAGGAGGAGAGGAGAGGTAGTGTTGGTCACGAGGCGGGAGAGCTATGTACTTTAAACGAGGCGAGGCCGGATACAATCTCCGTGTTGCTTGTCAGTGTTGAGGATTTGCCTTGGTGAATCACTAGTTTGACTTTAGGATTGGGACTCGGTATTTCAGCGCAATGAGCCGATGGGTAGTGCGACAAGCATATTTCACAGTTGCCAGGGCTTCACAAAAGCTCGAGACACTGGTTGGGACGTGGGCCGTGGCACAGCATAGTATGACAAGGAGCAATAGAGCATGTTGGTATCCGGGCGTGGACTGCCCCGCGTAGGCTATGTCAGAGTCCTACGGCTACGGTAGTGACACGATCTGGACCTGGATGAGGGAAACGCATTTCCTGGCCAAGCCGATGTGTACGGGCTGTCCAGATGGGCAGACAGAACACCACTCCATCAGGCCACAGGGCTGCACCGTACGTTCAGGGCAGGCCTAAAACAGTGCTCACGAAGGTAATCGAGAACCAGAGGAGCATCTACAAGTTCGGTAGACCCTTGTTCCCCCACAATGTGCCCCTCCATCTCCTGCGTGTACTGACCCGAAGCTTGTGTGGGGTTTGGCTCTGCGCCAGGGAAATGTTTTCCTGCGGGGCTAGAGGAGGGCGATGCAGGTGTCACGGCAAGAGAAATGATTACAGTGTTTACTGGGTACCTTAATTAGAGACATTATTGTGCTATGAATGATTTTAGAGCCTCGATAGTGCTGTAAAGTCGCTATTCTCGCTTCTGCGGTCTTCTCGCTTGGAGGGGCAACTTACACGCAACACCGATGACATGGTCCTGGAGTCAGCGCCTGCACTGTGTAATCCTTCGTCATGAAACATATTCATGATAATTCACGATTGTAGGGAAGTTGCAAAGTGATTGATCTTCTCGTATCCATGTATCTTAGGTACTGTATCCTTTGGCCCAGTACCTCGTACATGTGTCTCGTGTTTGGTGTCCAACAGCACAGAGTCAGTCATCCACCCATCCAGCGACGCTACTGACTCTTTACACATCCCTGTCTGCACCCCAACTTCGCCCCCGGAACTAACCATGAACTATTCTTCCGTTGGTCACACTACACTACTGAGAAAGACGCACACGCCCCGGATCTTCATCACGCGGACATAATAACCGCGGGGAGCCAAGCCATTGCCCCTCCAAACTCTGTCGGGCCTGACATGTCCCCGCGTTCTGTTGTCGTGGACCCCGAAGAGGTGAGCAAGAAACTAATGACTCTCCCCCCATTGCGGGGTGATAATTGCTGTGCCTGGGGCCTTCGTCCTACGTGGGAGATGACGGCGGGCATACAGTGACGCGCTCGCAAAACGTTACTCTTGGACGGGCGACAAGATCCGTGTGTACTAAATAGTAAGCCGTAGTATGTGACCTTGTGTTTCTGTGTACGTCAACTATCGTGATTCCTTCTCTCTTGCTTCACTGTTCTTGCGAAACAACGTGCACAAGATACCCAATCCATCTACATCCACGAAGCTCAAAAGCCTTAATCAGAATGGCTGGACACCGCGCGCTGGTCTTCGGTATGCCTTCGCGACCTGATTTGCGAAAGATTAGCTACTGACAAGCTCCAGGCGCAAGTGGCATCACCGGCTGGGCCATCACCCGTCTCATCCTCGAAGGCTACCCTTCTCCCGACACATTTGCCTCTGTCACAGCCCTTACAAACCGCCCTCTGACCGCCGAGCAAGCACTATGGCCTCAGACCGAGAAGCTGCAGGTCCTCAGTGGCATTGACATCCTGAAGCCTGGTCTTGAGGAGGAGCTCAAGTCCAAGGTCAAGCACATGGACGAGATTACCCATGTTTATTTCTTCGGTAAGCTAGACACTAATTTTGCGAGCCCCTTGGATCCAGACTAACAACTGGCAGCTTACATCATGGATCCCGACGGCTCAAAGGAAGTCAAGATTAACGTCGACCTTCTTCACAATGCCATCGTCGCTGTCGAGAAGCTCGCACCGAACCTCAAGTACGTCGTTCTGCCGACGGGCACCAAGGCATATGGTGTTCACCTGATCGACGAGTTCCCATTCAAGAACGACGTGCCGATGAAGGAGAGCCTGCCTCGCATCCCCGAGCCTTATGCTTCTGAGATGTTCTACTACAGCCAATGCGACGAGCTCGCATCCTTGTCCAAGGGCAAGGCTTGGACTTGGTGCGATGTCATTCCCGATGTCATTATTGGCTTCGTCCCGAACAACAATATCTACTGCCTGCCACAGATGCTTGCGCTTTACCTGACACTTTATGCTGAGATCAATGGTAAGGGCGCAGAGGTTCAATTCCCTGGCACAGATAAGTCGTGGACAGCCCTCTCCAACGATAGTAGCCAGGACATCGTGGCCAAGACCGCAATCATCGCCTCTCTGAACCCCGAAAAGAGCGGCGGCAAACGCTACAACGCCGCCGACAACGCCAAACCGTCCTCTTGGAGCAAGAAGTGGCCAATCATCTGCGACTATTTCGGCCTCAAGGGCGTCGGTCCTCCAGCTGACTTCTCCGGTCCTCAGCCAACCCAATACCTATCCGACCACGTCAGCGAGTGGAAGGAGCTCGAGAAGAAGCACAGTCTTGTCACTGGTCGCGTGGGTAATGATCGCAGCTATGGTGGTTTCCCGTACTTCATCATGACCATGTTCAACTTCGATCGACACTTGGATATGTCGCTTGTGCATGAGATGTTGGGAGACAAGAAGGAGGAGATTGATACCAAGACTGCTTGGTACACTGCGTTTGATCGGTTCCGTCAGGCTAAGATCATTCCATAGATTGACTTCACAGTGTTTGGAGCATAGTTTAGTAGCGAGTCAATTGATAAGTGCATCTCTGATCCGGTCTGATGCATGTACTTGACAGACACTTCATCACATCTCAATTGAGCGACATGACAAGGATGATCTCGCGACAAGGGTCACAAACCATAAATGGAAATATTACACGGTTGCTAGATATTATGATTGGTGCGTAAGCGATGCGATGCGCACCGGCAGCGGCCCGTCTGAGTAAGACGAGCGTTGCATTCGCCGTAGACTTACACGCCCCTCACTCCACGAACATCGCGATTGGCAACAAATACATTGTCGAAATTGATAAGAAGAAAAAAGTCATTATTGCATGCTGCTTCTATATGTACAATGCCGGCCACAACGGGTATCTAAATCTTCGCCTGCACTTGAGCGCCATCACCTCTCCAGTCAACAATCTCGCGGCTCGTGACAGTACCGCTCTTACTGATCAGCCTGTTCCGGCCATTCGTGGTCAAAGGCGTATCGTCATCCCTCTCACGAATGTACCATGCCCAATCGGCAGTGCTGTCAACCTCGCATCTACTGTATCCGTTGCCAAGGTATGCGAAACGGTTACCAGCGTGCTTGATCTCAAAGTCATCGAAGCGGACATTCATCAAAGTCTCAATGTAATGCATCGCTGATCCGGGCCAGAGTGCTAGAATAGGACCATCAGGACGGCCCTTGTACCATGAGCGGCACTGGTCGGCCCAGACTGTGCGCTGCATGAAGTAGTCCTTGTACTCGACAAAGTCACGGACGGCACCCTCTGAGGGAGCGAAGCGTGCAATGTTGTTGACTTGGAAGCGGTCGATGAGCTTGCACATGTAGTCGGCCTGTGCTTCGATGCAAGAGAGGACTGGGCCGTTGCCAATGGGGCAGTTGGGACCGAGGAAGATGAGATAGTTGGGGAAGTTGGCGGCAGCGAGGCCAAGGTATGACTCGGGGTCGACAGCCCACTTGTCCTGAAGGTTCTGACCCTCGTGGTTGACGACAGGGAAACGAGGCCTGAAGCTGGTGTCGAAGCCAGTGGCGCAGATGAGGACATCGACGGGGTACTCGTTGCCATTATCGCAAACAGGACCCTTCTCAGACACACCAGTGATCTCGCCATAGACAACCTCAACATTCTCCTTGGTCAATGACTCGAGGTAGTTGACACCAGGAGTCAAACGACGACACCCAACACTCCACTCAGGAATAAGCTTCTCCTCAAGGAACTTGTCGTTGAGCTTCTCCTTCATCTGAGACAGCATGTACTCGCGTGTATCCTTGTTGACCTGGTTGTCCTTAAGGAAGATGCCGAACTGGCCGTTGAGACCGGACTCGATGCGCTTGCGGTACTCGAGAAGGGCGCCGGGCTTGTTCTTGAACTCTTCGAGCTCTTCTTGGGAGAACTTGTGTTGCTCGAGACCTTGGACGGGAGAGACCCATGTTGGTTCGCGGATGAATGTGGTGACCTTTGCGCAGTCTTCGCGGATGGCGGGGAGGACCTGAATACCTGAAGAGCTGCAATTGGTTAGTAGATGTGTTGTGGTAAGAGTGTTGAGGATGACGATGGTACGTACCCATTGCCAATCAGACCAACGTGCTTGCCCTTGAGCGAGACATTGGAATCCCAGTTGGCAGTGTGCAGAAGAGTGCCTTTGTAGTTGTCCAGACCAGGAATAGCAGGCCACTTCCAGTTGTTCAGAATACCACTGGCATTGACAAGAACATCGGCAAAGTCGCTGATGGTGTTGCCAGTCACGAGATCGCGGACCTTGAGGTCA
This sequence comes from Sarocladiaceae sp. CBMAI 1973, assembly GCA_021347865.1. Classification (NCBI taxonomy): domain Eukaryota; kingdom Fungi; phylum Ascomycota; class Sordariomycetes; order Hypocreales; family Sarocladiaceae; species Sarocladiaceae sp. CBMAI 1973. The sequence continues at coordinate 141,751 of WNLN01000013.1, forward strand.
TAGCCGTTCTTCTGATTGTTCCAGAACGCACCAACGACCTGGTGCTGAGTCTTGATGTACTGCTTGAGGCCGTACTTATTGGCGAAGTTGTCAAAGTACTGGAAGATCTCGGCTGCTGGGGGGTAAACTGCTGACCAGTCGAGCTTGGGCTCGAAAGACCAGGTGTAGTTGTGAGAGGGAACATCACAAGCGCAGCTACATCCGTTAGACTCATCTCCCAAACAACGTTTTGATAATTTGCAAAGATGAGACTTACCCAGGATACTTGTTCTCGTACCAGGTTCCTGCAACCTCAGGATTCTTCTCATAGACCTGGAGGCTGTAGTTCTGGAAGTGCTTCTGAAGCTTGTATGCCATCAACAGACCAGAAGCACCGGCACCGACGACAACAACGCGGATATGCCTCTCGGCGTGGATGGGCGCCTGGAGACGACGGCTGGCGTCCATGGCGCCGGGGTTGGTGGCATCTGGAACAGGGAAGTCGGCCATTGTGAGGATATGTGAAAAGGATGGAAACGCTGAGGAGGGAAAGGGTATGAGAAGTGGTCTTGAGAATCAAAAGAGAGGAGGATGGAGGAAGAGGTTGATGTAGGGACTGATTATCCTTATATGAGCGACTCAACGCGATCCGGGAAACGTACTTCCAGATAGTGGACAGGCTCCAGAACACAAAACTCCAACTTCGGAGTATTCTAGAGTCCCGTAGCACGACACACGACAACACGCGGTCAAGAGCCAGATGTGTGGGAACAGTGTAGGTCAGACCCTTGCCTAGGAGCATAGGCTAAGGTAACCCCCAAGGAACAAACTTCAGGAGGAGGGGCGATATGCAGCGACAGAGAGCGATCAGGCCAGAATTGTGAGGGTCAAAGGTGTGAACATGACCATGAGAGGCTCGTTTCCCCAGACAATCATGACCAGAGTCTGTGCGGGGGTGGGTGGTGATGGTGAAGCTACATGAGTCGATGAGACAAGGGGGACGAGGATCATCCTGAGTCAGGAGAGCACGGCATGCTCGGAGAGAAATCTCAGCAGTGAATGTTTGACTTGGAGAATGCACTAATTGGTTCCATGACAGTGTCGTGCATGCAGAACAAGTCTGGGTGTGAAGCGCTAAAGTGTTGAGCTGGGACGCTTAGACGGAACCAAACAGGAGGCGAAACCTCGCTTCGCAAGCCCAGGCTCTGTGTCTGCCACTACTTTCGTCTTTCATCAGGTCTTGGTGGGATTCTCGATCGTAACGTGGGGGCCGCTAAAGGCACTGGTGCAATTCCCCCAGACCCGCGGCTGGAGAAAAAGGGTGCGGAGAATGGGGGGAGGGGCGTGCTAAGAGACATTAGAGGAGACATTGGTGTGGATGAGGAATGAATAGTTGCGCGTAGTGAGGCGTGGTTAGGAAAAGGACAGCCGGAGGGGTGGCGGACAGACTTGATTAGTGACATAGATGACAGGGATTGAGGGCGCGATGGAGAATACGATTGTTGGAGATCCATGTAAATGATTCATCGCTCTTGTTTGTGAGTACGGGAATAATAGAGAGCAAGGGCATAAGCTTTGTTGGAAATGAACTTTTGCAATTGGATCAGGAAGTATAGTCGGCGGGATTGACTCTGTTCCATTTGGACAGTTGTAATTGAGAAGAAGAGACACTCCATTGGTCAGGTTGCGAAGTCGTAAGAATAACATTTTGACCTTTCCTGGCATCAGATTGCAGGCAGAATCAACACAAATGATTTAGCTCTACAGATGACTTAATCATTGATCGATTGTATGGAAGAGGATTTGTGAAGAGACAAGCCGACTGTTGTACTACCTATCCTCGAGACTGCATCACAACTTAATCACATCGCCCAGTCACAAGTACCATAAATTATCGTTGACTCTGTATTGATGCACCAGTTCTAACTTCTAATGAATGCAGCTCACTATAATCGCTCCAAATACCCTCACAGCTTCGCCTTTGTACTGCCCTGCTTCTCAATCTCAACCGCATCCCTCTTGGCCCAATCCCTCATCGTCTTCCTCTGTATCTTGCCGCTCGCCAACTTCGGAACCTCATCCACAAACACGACACCACCGACCAATCGTTTATGCTTGGACACCCGAGGGATCAGCCAGTCTGCAATCGCCTGCGGTGTGACTTTGCCCTTGGATGCGTCTTGGATCACGACGTATGCGCGCGGCCATTCATTTCCATTTCTATAGAGAGACGTGCCGTTAGTTTTGTCATTGTATTTATTGGGCGCCAATGCCGAGACACGGGAGGCGATGGTGGGTGATGCACTTACAGGGTGATACCGACGACAGCTGCATCGGCGACGTGCTCGTTTTCGAGGAGGGCGGCTTCGAGCTCGGCGGGTGCGACTTGTAATGCATTGACCTTGATGAGTTCCTGCGATGTGATTAGATGGAGTTCGTCATTTTCGTGCAGTGCTTGCAGTATTGTGTTGCATCCGTGCGCTCCCCGTCTGCAGTGCAACCAACAACCAACAGCCAAGATGGATGGACATGAACATACCTTCTTCCTATCCACGATCCAGAAATACCCTTCCTTGTTGCAGATAGCAATATCACCAGTCTTAAGCCACCCCTCCTCATCCAGGCTCTCCTTGGTAGCGACTTCATTCCTCCAATACCTCAAGCAGACATTCGGTCCACGCACATACATCTCGCCCGGCTTCCCCATCTCAACCTCATTCCCATCATCATCCACGAGCTTACACTCGCAATTCGGGTCCAGCTGTCCCACCGAACCACTATCATCCTTGACTCCACCGGGGACATGCAGCGCTCCACATGTAACCTCCGTCATGCCCCAGCCCTGGTTGATCTGGATGTCGAAGCGTCGTTGGCACTCGTTTTGTAGTTCGCGGGAGAGAGGCGCTGCGCCACAGAGGACGTCGCGGACGCTGGAGAGGTCGTAGCGGGCTGTCTCGGGGCGTTTGGAGAGCATAACGAGGATTGGAGGGGCGATTTGGAGGCTTGTGATCTTGTACTTGCCAATCACTGCGAGGAAGTCTTCGTAGCGGAATTCAGCCATGACGTAGACGGGGACGTTGAGCTTAATGGCCATGAGGATTGTGTAGAGTTGGCCGTAGGCGTGGTATAGAGGGAGGAAGCCAACCCATCTCTCCTTCGGTCGCTTTTCGAACGGATAGGGCTTCTTGGCGTAGCGCATCACGATTGTCTGCTCAACATTGGCGATGAGGTTATAGTGAGAGACACATACACCCTTTGGCAAGCCAGTTGTGCCTGAGGAATAGTTGATGGTCGCAACGGTGGTTGTCGCATCTCGCGTGCTCATGTTGGGCCAGTGCCAGCTCTCGCCCTGCTCAGGACTTCCGATCATGTCTTGCCAATCCGGAATACCCTCGAGGGGAGGATTTCGCTCGTCGGAGAATTGGAAGATCTTGTCTTTTGAGAGACCGGCCTTGGAGGAGGCTTCGAGAATGGAGGGGATCATCTTGGGATGCGCAAGAATGACCTTGGCGGTTGTATTTGTGATTTGATGAACAAGCTCTGCCCAACACATTAACACACCATTCAAGACACCATATCCATCTTAAGTAAAAACTCACCATGCACAGTGTAGGCAGGATTAGCGCCGCTGAAGATGCATCCCGCACCAACAATGCCCAGGTACGCTACAGGGACAAAGATCTGGTTCGGTGTGCAAATCATGACCACGTCGCCCTTCTTCAGCCCGAGCCTCTGAAGGCCGAAGCCCAGCCTCTTGACCCATTGCAGAAGCTGCTTCGGACTGAGGTTGCGGGAGGTGTCTTTGCTGTCGTACCATAGCGGCTGGTCGGAGACGGGGCCGCCTTGCTCGAAGAGGTAGCTGAGGACGTTTGTCTGGGGGATGTCCAATGTTGGGAAGGGGGAGACGTAAGGCATTGTCACCACACGATCAAGGAGTTGGCGATGTAGAGGAAGAGCAAGAAGATGCAATGTTGGATTCACGACGATGGCTTCACAAGCCAGGAGGTAGTTGAGGCAGAGTGTGAGATCATGTACTGTAAGCGAGGCTAGCCACGAACAGCCGCGCCAAAAGCCAAGATGCCGTCTTGTCGTAAAGGCCGCCTACCGTCGTCCGACTCTTTGCAAAGAATCCCACGGCCAAAAGCCATGGCACCCAATTTTGGCGGCCATCCAATGCCGTGCTGTACACTGCTGTCCGGCCATGTTGACCCGAGGGAAGTCGGTAGCGGGATTGCGGGGTATCGCTGCCCCAGACTTGGAGTGTCTTCTATTTCCGTAGGGGAAATCTTGCTGACCTTTACTGCTGAATTCGTCTTGCTTGTGCTAAGAGGGGAGAATGTGGAGGAAGAGCCGGGGCAAGCCAAGGGTCTGAGTGGCAAGCTGTGGTGTCGAGCCTGTTCGGGAAGTGATAAAATGGGCTTAGACAGAAAGAGTAAAGCTAACGTCAAACGCAGCTTTTTCATTGGACAAAGTGCTACAAAGTGAATAAACCACCCTTACAGCGGAGTCACAGGCGCTGAACCTCGGCGCAACGGCTAATCGCTACCTCGATGACACTCTCCATCACCCAGCGACAGCTTCCATTTCAAGGCACACAGCATTGCATTTTCATCATCATTCTCAGTCTCAGAGCCTCATCTCACTCAGTGTCATCATCACGTCGCCATCATGTCAGACCTCCAAAACTTCGAAAACACTTTCAGTCTCACCGGCAAAACCGCCCTCGTAACAGGCGGCTCCCGTGGTCTGGGTCTGCACATGGCCACAGCCTTCTTGCGATCTGGATGCTCCCACGTCATCATCACAGCCCGCAAGCGCGAAGGTGAACAGGGCATTGATCAAGCTGTCGAGAAGCTGAACAAGCTCCCCGGTATCAAGGGAAAGGCCATTGGTCTCGCTGCTAATGTCGGTGATTCGGAGGCGATTGGAAAGTTGGTCGATGAGGTGAAGGGTATCGTTGGTGACAAGGGGTTGAACATTTTGGTTTGCAATGCGGGTGCTGCTTGGGGGTCGAGGTTTGAGGATGCGCCGCCGCATAGTTCAGTGAAGATTCTGGATTTGAACGTTCGCGGTATCTTTGAGCTTGTTCAGAAGTGAGTCCATCACAGCTATGCGTGTTGTGGCGATTATCGTACTGACAACTCCAGGTCTCTGCCTCTGCTTGAAAAGGCTGGCTCAAAGGCTGATCCCGCCCGAGTCATCACCATCAGCTCTACTGCTGGTACAAACGTGCCTCATGTTGGCGAGCACGGTACTATCATGTACTCAACCTCAAAGGCAGCAGCCAACGTAAGTCTCATCTCATTCATCATTCACAAGAACAACTTTCAGAGCCTGACTGACTGACTCAGCACCTTGCACGAAATCTCGCCGTCGAGCTTGGTCCCAGGAACATCACCAGCAACATCATTGCCCCCGGCTTCTTCCCGTCTAAGCTCGCACAAGGCCTGATCAGCAACCTTGGTGGCGTCGAGGAGCTCAGCAGAGATAACCCCCTGGGTCGTCTCGGTGAGCCGGAGGATATCGCTGGTGTTGCCGTCTTCCTCTGTTCGAGGGCTGGTGGCTATGTGTAAGTTCTCCCAATTCTGAGACCATAAGATGATAATTGCTAATGGTTGCAGCAACGGTGTGGACATTGCTGTTGATGGTGCGGCGAGATTGTCTGCTGGGCGTATGTCCAGACTGTAAAGTAGAATGTTTGTAGCGTATTCTTCATCAATCATTTATGAGCAACACAAGTATTTGGCGTTTTTTTCGTGCGATTGAAGCTTGTCGATCATCAATTAATCAGTGACTAATGTTTGTCGTATCTGTGACCGTCCTCACGAAGAAATGCACTTTGGATGCAACATAAGTTCTCTTTGGCTTCAAGTACAATAAACAGCATTGACTTCATTTTGACGCTCAAATATCTACAGCTTCGACATGTTAATGAATACAGTCTTCTTCTCGGTAAACATGCGCAACGCATCGATGGCGTTCTCTCGGCCAATACCCGAGGTCTTGGAACCACCAAATGGTGCAGTAAGGAAGGCCATGCTGATGGCATTGATACCGACCATACCTGACTCAAGGTCGGATGCTACACGGAGAGCCTTTGTGATGTTCTCGGTGAAGACACCAGCCATGAGACCGTAGTGGGTGTCGTTTGCCTTAGCGACGATCTCCTCTTCAGTCTTGAACTTGTTGAGAATGGCGACGGGGCCGAAGACTTCTTCCTTGCAGAGCTCGGAGTCTTCAGCGACACCCTCGAAGATTGTTGGTTGGACGAACCAGCCCTGGACATTGTGTTAGTACTCGACTCCTCAAGAGATGTTGGGGATGGGAGACTTACCTTGTCGCCGATACGGCCACCGCCTGTGAGAAGAGTGCCTTGGCTCTTACCACGCTCGAGGAAGCCAGATACACGTTCGAACTGACCCTGATCGACCAGAGGACCAATGGTAGTAGAGAGGGAGTCGGGGTCACCAACACCCTTGGCACGCTCCTCCATCGCCGCCTTATAAGCCTTGACGAACTTATCGTAGATACCCTCCTGGACGTAAACACGGCTAGCAGCGAAGCACACCTGGCCAGTGTTCGCAGTGATAGCATTTGCACACCATTGCACGGCGTTGTCGAAATCCGCATCGTCAAAGACAACAGCAGGGCTCTTGCCGCCAAGCTCGAGCGTCACACGCTTGAGGTTGCTCTTAGCGGCGCATTCTTGGATGCGACGACCGGTGGCGGTCGAGCCGGTGAAGCTGATCTTGTTGACCTTCATGTGGTTGGCGAGGAGGGCACCAGTGCTGCCGTCACCGGTGAGAATTTGGAAGACACCGGGAGGGAAACCGGCTTCTTTGATGAGAGGGGCAAGGGCGAGGGCGGAGAACGGGGTCTTCTCGGAGGGCTTGAGGATGAAGACGTTACCCGTAGCCAGTGCCGGGCCAGCCTTCATAGCTGTACACCGTTAGGAAGGTCGTCATCAAAGCCATGTCGGGTGTTCAGCTTACTCGAGTTGGCCAAGGGGCCGTTCCACGGGATAACACCACAAGTAACACCCAGCGGCTCATTCCTCACAATCTTCATGAACCCATCCTCCTGGGGGTAAGCTTCACCAGGGAACTTATCAGTCCATCCAGCAAAGTACCTCAGCGACTCACAGCACAACCCGATCTCAAACGAGCCGAATGAGGTGAAGGGTGCGCCGAGTGAGATCCTGGTCAGCTCGGCGAGGACATCGCAGTTGGCCTCGATGAGGTCGGCGAGCTTGAGCATGCAGTCGCGACGGGTGTTTGGGTGGTTTTGCGCCATGTCTTGAAGGCGGCTGCGGCTGCGTCGACGCGGCATCGACATCGGCTTCGCCGGCGAGGGCGACGTCTGTGGCGAGGACAGTGTCGTCCTTGGGGTTGCGGACCTCGAGCTTCTTGGAGTTCTTGGAGTCGACGAGCTGCAATGGAATCAGAAGTGCTCACAAAAAGAAGGAGATGAAGGATTTCTGGGCGATCCTTACCTCGTTGTTAATGAAGAGCTGCTTGGGAAGGTTGTCACGGCTGTAGGGGACCTTCATTAGAGGAGGACGCTCCTTGACCTGGATGCCAGCACCGAGAGAAGTCATTGTGGAATATGGGCAAATGATCGTCTAAGAATTAGAGTATCGTATGAGGGTGGTGGTATCGTGGTATGATCAATCAGCTTCCCTTACCATCAACAAAATGAACGAGGAAATAAAGCCCGGCCAGCAACCTATATCAATGGCCACAGCAAGCCAAGCCCGCGTCAACGCATCCTCCAGACCCCAGATTCTCGGAAAGCTTCAACCCCTCACCCAGCTCTGATCCACTTGGTAGCACGGAAGAGTTGGGGAAGGGGGAGGGTATACATATCCGGCGAGTCATGGTGGGCATGGTTGAGCGTCTTTCCTGACTCGAAGGGTGCCCATAGGCGTGTCGGTGGGCTGGACGCATTCTAGCCAGAGCCTGCTCCCATCCAGGTGCCAGCCTAGGTCGTTCTTGGCTGTGCTTGAGCGTATCAAGGTTGATGGAGGCGAGTTTGAGATGATTCAACACTAGCCGGGGTCCGGGCGAGGAGGAGCACCCCCAGAGATCCCCACATGGATGCATCGTGGGGGCTGAAGCGGAAGCGCACAACCGGCCTCGACCTTGATGGTGAATAGGCATTTTGCACATCACGATTGGATTCTTAATGTCACACAGTATTCTTGGCTCTGGACTCTCGGAGTCTTAAAATTGGACTTAGGCTTCGGCGATTGCGTAAAGTCCGATGAATGTTGATTTGACTGTAATGCTTCGACGGAAGCTGGACATGGTGATGGTCACTGGCGAGCTACCGCGACCACTTCCAACAATGCATCAAAGCAAAGGAGATGAATGGCTGCTACATCTGAAAACGGAGAACCTTGTTTGCAGAAAATTTCATTGCAGCCATTAGTGACCTTTATTTCTTCGAATCTCGACCTCAGCTCGTTCGAGGTATAGAGTTATTCGTTCAGCAAGCTTACGCTTGAGCCGACAGAGTTCTCACCATATATTGTCATACGGTAAAGTTACATTTACAGATTCGCGAACAAAGTAGACCTTGGACACTTCTGTTCATCATCTCATACTCATACGATCTGATCATTCGACCGTGGCACTTCACCTCTACTCATACTCATGTCCTCGGCTTCAGGGTAGTTTCCAGGGCCTGGCTGTTTCCCCACGGCTCCCCGCATCCCCCAAGTGCCACTGTAACTTTCTACCCCGGCGCAGCTCCGGCTCCACGGTAAGGCGCCCAAGCCGCGGCTACTCGCGCCGTGCAGGACCCTGTATCAGTGCCGTGTCCTCCACTGAAGCTTACCTCCAGTGACCTTCAATGCTTCCTCTCATTCTCGCCTGGAGCAATTGAACACAACATTGTCTTGTAGGAATAATTTGTGCTTCACTCTTGCAGCCATGGCTCCCAACACGAGCGACATCACTTCCCTCAAGGGTCCAGCTTTCGACCACATTCCCCCCTTCGCAAAAGCCAAACTCCGACCCATCGCCATCGAGAAGATCCAGCAGGTCTACGACTTCGTCGAGGAGCGAATCATTCCCCTAGAGCGCCTCGTGTCAAAGACTCTCGAGGAGACACCATGGGAAACACCACAGGTCATCAAGGATCTACGCGAAGAAGCCAAGAGGCAGGGATTATGGAACCTCTTCCTTCCGAATCACTTCAAGGAATCACCAGCTGGTCTCACGAACCTTGAGTATGCGTGCTGTTGTGAACTCATGGGCCGCTGCTACTGGGCTCAGCAAGTCTTCAATTGTCATGCACCAGAGACTGGAAACATGGAACTTCTAGCAAAATACTGCACTGAGCAGCAGAAGACTAAGTGGCTGAAGCCGTTGATGGACGGTACTGCTTCGTCGGTGTACAGCATGACTGAGCCGGACCAGGCCTCTTCGGATGCCACCAACATCAGCATTCGTATGCACAAGGAGGGCGATGAGTATGTTATCAACGGACGCAAGTTCTTCGGAAACTGCCTGTGGAACAAGGAAGTCAAGTTCCTCATCGTCATGGTCTGCAGTGACCCGGACAACGCAAATCCCTGGAAGCGCCACAGCACTGTCATCGTGCCAGCAGATAGCCCAGGTCTGCGTCAGATCAGAAACCTCACAGTTTTGGGTGAGTAATCTTCTCGTAATTACTTCTAGATCAATGTGCTGACATCTCTCAGGCTATGACTGGGCAAGTGAGGGCCACGCCGAGTTCGTTTACGACAATGTGAGGATACCTGCAGAGAACATCATCCTCGGCCCTGGAGAGGGTTTCACAATCGCGTAAGTCTCCAATCCATTCAGAAGCTACTTTTCTCAGTTTGCTGACTCTGTGTACAGTCAAGGACGTCTCGGACCCGGCCGCACCCATCACTGCCTCCGTCTACTTGGCCACTGCGAGCGCGCCATCGAGCTGGCCATTATTAGAGCCACCGATGAGAAGTTCAAGCCTCGCAAGAAGCTTCTCGCTCAGAACGACGAGGTCATCGGCAAAATTGCCGCCATGAGAATGGAGCTTGATGCTATGCGTCTCATCTGCTACAATGCTTGTGACACCATGGACCTCATGGGCAATGTTGCCGGGCGAAAGGCCATGTAAGTCATTACCAAAACCACGTGTGGTCAATCAGAATACTGACCACCTTATAGTGCACAAGCCAAGGTCCTCGTACCTGTCACTATCGAGAACATCATCAGCGAGTGCATGCAGATCTACGGCGGCACTGGCTTGACACAAGTCACACCTCTCCCTGTAAGTATCCCCACACCTTGCTACAAGGCCTCAAGCTCTAACAAGATCCAGAAACTCTGGGCATATGCTCGCTGGGCTCGTCTTGCCGATGGTCCTGATGCCGCTCACAGACATCAAGTCGGAAGGGAGGAGTTGAAGAAGGGCAAGGAGCTCGCTGCAAGACATCAAAAGTACAACGACAAAGAGAAGGAGCTTGCTGCGAAGCATGGCGTGAAGCTTGTGCTCATGCCGGAGGATACACTGTAGTTTAGCGTAGACATGTAAGCGTTGTGTAATTTGACCACGAAACAGTTAGAAACTCATGTATGATCTGCTTTTTAACTCAACTCTTATAAGCTACCACCGACAGCATTTCTATTGTGCTCTTCTTCCTCGACCGATTTAGGGTTACGGTCTCAGGGTTATGCGAGCGCATTCCCAGCCTCCTGTGGCTGAGGCATGCTTTGACAGGCTGTGGCTAGCTGCGACCATCCGCTACCACCTTCTGATATGCATCGCAGTAATCGTGTGGGAACAGATCGTGTCGCTGAAATTATTCTCATTCAGACTTGATCTGACCTCACTCAGTCACGCCCGTCTTCTGTGATGGGTGACGAGAAATCTAAGCCCGAGGCAGGAGAGCACCGCCACCACAGCCACACGGACCCGGAGCTACGTATCTCAAGATTTCGGTTTGGCAGCTTCACCTCATCCATCTACGTTATCACCTCATTCCTAGCTCTCCTCATCGGTTTTGTGATCATACGACATCCCGAGACGATCTGGAATACTCGAGCACCTGGCGAGCCGTCTTTCTCAGAGCACTACAGCGCACAAACTTCGGAAACAGACCCGCTCAGGAAAACCACAACAGCTCCTACGATGGCATCATCCCTCCGTTACGCTAAACCCATGGTCTTCCCGCCATCGGGTCGTCACACAGCCACTGTCATCTTCGCACACGGCCTCGGAGACTCTGGCCATGGTTGGGCTTCTGCCGTTGAGCACTGGAGACGGCGACAGAGGCTAGATGAGGTCAAGTTCATTCTGCCTCATGCGCCTAGCATTCCCATCTCGGTGGTAAGTATCCGCGATGTCAAAGATGTGGAAAATACTAAGATTTGAGTCAGAACGGCGGTTTCCAGATGCCTGGTTGGTTCGATATCGTAAGTCTCATCTGCAAAACTCAAGGATGTGGCTTTGGCTGACAAGCAATAGTTCCAGCTTGGTGGATCCGTCGAGGAATTGCGCAAGAAGGCCGCAACCGAAGATGGCCCCGGTATCTTGGCTTCCAGGGAGTACTTCAACAACCTCATCCAAGAGGAGATTTCCGCCGGTATCCCTTCCGAGCGTATTGTTCTCGGTGGCTTCTCCCAGGGTGGCGCCATGAGCATCCTCACCGGCGTGACTTCGCCCGTCAAGCTCGGCGGCATCATCGGTCTGTCGTCCTGGCTGCTTCTGAGCCAGAGCGTCAAGGAACATATCCCTGAGAGCAATCCGAACAAGGACACGCCTATCTTCATGGGCCATGGAGACCAAGATCCTGTCGTTCGCTACGAGCTGGGCTCTGAGAGCTCACGCATTCTGAAGGACCTCGGTTACAATGTCGACCTCAATACTTACAGGTAAACTGCTCTTCAAACGACTTTTGGGGCCTCGAGCTAACGTGTTTTAGGGGTATGGAGCACTCTGCGTGTCTGGAGGAGCTCGATGAGGTCGAGAAGTACCTCGTTGAGCGCCTGCCCGCCAAGGGCAACAACTAAGCATAGCAATACGAAGCAAAACCAAGGCGCAACATCCCAAAGTTAGCATTCGTCGTGCGCAAGTGAAAATTTCGAACTATTTTCCGGGCTCCAGCGCTTCTCCCTACCCGAGATCAAAAGGTGAAGGACTCTTCCGGCTTGATAGTCTGCCGATGTCCATCCGGTGAGAAAAGCGTGACATTCAAAGGACCTTTGTTCGTCCCGGTCCTTCCCGCCAAGTCAACCACGACACCACTCTTCTCCGGCGTACAAAGAACACGCAAATTCTTCTCCGTGGCCCAAGCCTCGTACTCAGCAGGCCCATCGTGAGGCTCCCAGTGAGGGTACACGGTGATGTCACCCATGAGCGCCAATCCCTGCATATCTTGAAGTCCGACGGTGTTCTCATCAAAGGCACCTCTTTCCACATCTATCAGGCCAATGTCGGCACCTACAAGCACAGCTCCCGCGCTACCACCGTAGTACTTTCCTCCTCTTTCGATGAAGTCACGCAGATTGTCAAGTAGCCCTTGAGAGCGCAAGATTGCCAAGAGCTCGAACGTATTACCACCCGGTACCACAAGAATGTCGGCTGCATCAAGACCCCCACCAGGGATCATATCGGCCATCGTGATTGACCCAGACGATGATAGCTCACTGCGAGCAGCCAGAGCACCCGTGAACCAAGCTAGAATTCCTGCCCAGCGCTCACGCGGCTGGGCAAATGGCCATATCACAATGCGCTGTCCTGGCTGGAACGCCTCGTTCCACAGGTTTGCCTCGTCGGCGGCCGATCCTCCTCCGCCTAGAAAGAGAAGGCCGGGCTGGGCATCGGACTTGGCATGCTTGGCTAGGCCAAGGACTTCGGGGACTTTGGAGAGTGAGGCGTTGAATGTGTCCATGATTGCCTCCCAGGATCTCGGTGGTACGTGCTTTCGGATTTCGAGCTTTAGTGACTGTGAGTGAAATACTTGATAGCCTTAACTCTATTGACGCATTCAGGGTCAACATAAATTACCCCTCATCGTCTGGCTCAAGATTCGACCAGAACAGTAAGCAGGGTCGTTCGGTCAGTGGACGCCTGGTGGCGGTCGCAGCACAATTGGTCCGTCTTACAAGGATCAAGTTACCATGCTGTACACAAAATGCCACGCAGCCTACGCCTCGGCAATGCGCATTAATAGACCATCTTGTATCGTGACAAGCATCCTGCCAGCACATGAGAAGAAAATCTCCGACCATGCATTCGCAGCCGCATTTTGTGCACAGTCGATCTCCCGCAATTTGAGTCACCTCAAGCCTTCCAAGGGTTGTTTCTCAGACACGGGAATAAGTAATTCGTCCGACGTTGAGATGAGCGCACCCTTTTCGATTGTGTCTTATTGGCTTGAACCTAGCCTATGCAAGGCAGTCCATCGGATTTCCGATGATCAATGCTGTGTAAGTTCTCGCATGGACCCATGTCTTCCAAGGGATCCCGATCTGTGGGGGCACGAACGCACGTATCCGTGGAAAGATGATGATCTTCTTTGTTTCACGGGAGGAAAGCTTGGTAGTGGCGTTCTGCGAGAAGTTGGCTGAGAGGAGGGAGGGATCTGGGATCAGCGGAGGCTTGGACGCCACGTCGGCTTTGATATGGTTAATGGGTATTGGGAGATTGTGGCTTGCACTTTCTTGACCCTTTGGGCGACTGGCGACTCTTTGAGTTGGTCCAGCGAAGTTTTTGGCAGTGGGCAGCTGAAGTCGTCTCATCATCACTTCTTCTTGGCCAGCTGCCCTCATCCCAGCTCGCCACTACCGACAAAGCTTCAGCCCAAGTCCATCACACCATTCCATCCCAACGCAAACACCACATCAATCAACGACAACAAATCATCGCCCTGTTCCCATCCCCGCATGAAACAAAGAGCGCCCGTGTGCCACAACATCGGGAATGACTCGGCGCAAAGAGCCGATGGTGGGCTTGCATCGCCGGACGATGCCCCACGTGAGCTCGGCATGAAAGCTGCCGCAAGCCACGCGACTATCCCAAGCAGCCATTCACAGGCCAGAACGTAGACGATTCATGCTCCCATCGTCATCTCCTAGATGGCCCCATGGCCACGTATCAGCGTGTAGATGCGTTGGCTGGTTCGTCACATTTTCGGGAACGTCAAAGGAGGGAAATGACGAGGGTGAATGTCAAAGGGTTTATTTCGATGCTAGGCCTCGTCCACAACGCAACTACTGGTGGCCAGTTCACAAACTATGTTGGTTCCGTGGCGCTTGAAACAAGCTTGTAACTCAAATGAATGGATTTCAATGGACGTGGCTTCCGCCCCTCCAAGGCACACAGTATGTACAATCTCAAGCCGTAAGTCCTAATCACTCCCTTCATCGACACGACATGAAATCGGCACATCACCCGGTCTTAGCCCAAGCGATCGTCGCTCCCAGCCGATCACCCGACTCAAAGAACAAGTAACTCGCACTACCGACCGTCTTGATCTGTGGCGCCGCCGCTCTCCCTCCAACAGTCGGCTTGTACAGCAGAATCGGCTCCGTGCCAACATTGCGCAATGTTTTGTCGATTGTCCTCGCGTATGAGTTACCGCTCGACCCATGGTAGATGATGTAATTCTTGCCCTTCCATTTCCAGAGATCAGGGCCGGAGACGTTCTTGCCCTCCTCTTCTCCGGGGTAGACCGTGTAGTTGGGTGCGACGTCCCAGGTCTTGCCGTCTGCTGATTCGGCCAGGCGGATCTTGCGGCGGTCGTCTTTTTCGTTGGACATGAAGAACATGCCGTAGCGGTAGGACGAGTCTGGGTTTGGGTGCTTGAAGACGCGGGCGTAGCTGGTTTCTGTCGCTTCTGTTGAGACCATGGCGTTGTTAACTGCAACCCCTCCGTACTGGAATTTGGTTCCTTGACCGCTGATGTCCTGCGCCCAACGAGTCTCGGTGTTGTCGCCATGGAAGTACATGAAAATGGACTTGGTTTCGAAGTTCCACGCAGCGTCCGGGCTGGACACATGCGGCACAGAGTAGTCTGGTGTCTTGTTGGTGATAATCGGGTTGTTTGCGTACTCGATCCATGGTCCGTTGAGGTCGTCGGCGTACATCAAAGAGATACCGCCAGGGTTCTCATGTGGTGCATAGTAGATATACCACTCTCCCAGTGGGTTCTCGAGGTGTTGTCCAGCATGGAGGACAGAAGGGAAGATGAACTCGTTGGTAGGGTTATATTTGAAGGTATCCTTATTGGTGAGGACGCCTTTGTATGTAAATTGAGGCCATCCCTTGGGTGCACTCGCCGTCTGGGCCGCGGCGAGGGTTGCCACGAGGGCCGTTACGAGGAAGCGCAACATCTTGAAAGTGTACAGAAGGGGTATAAGATATAGACTGAAAGTATAAACGGGATGCAACGAAAAAAGCACAAACTCAGAACAAACCGGTCGAGGATCAGCGACCCTTTTAAAACTTTCTCGAAACTTCCCACCCGAGTCGGGTTCATCTCACAAAGGACTTGTTGAGAGCCACTTATACACGCCCCAAGTGACTGTGGGAGAGTACCGTCCCTCATCTCTAGAAGTCTCACTAGCACCGAGACTCCCCGAGCTTGGCACATGCAGCCACCATCTCCCTTAACTTCGAAGGCCTTGTGATTTATCTTCCGTCGCAAGGGTCAAGGCTTGTGATGAGACGAGTGTATCCCCAGCTGTGTTTATGCGTCATCTTCAAGGTCAACACGTACAAGTCGCGTTCAGTCGTGTGATTCGTCTGTGCCCGATAATCCGCGGTGGAGGGGCACGAGTCGAGCGCAACAGACACCCCAAGGGTAAAAGACGGGCTTAGCTGTTGGGGGTATCAATGAAACCCTAACGACTCGACTCGAAAGTAAAAGTCAATCTTCAGGCCGTTGCGACAGAGGCGTATAGTAAGATTGCGGCCAGTGCCGAGATGCGAAAGTTCTGGCCGATAAGGGCATTTGTGCTTAGTCTGTTGCGCCGCGCGGTAGTAGGTGCCGCGTGTAAGTGAACACAGTCGTGGTACAGTTTACAGGGACTTGCAGGGATTGGTTGACTGTTCCAGGGCATCTTACAGTGCCGTTATCCGGCATCATCTCTCCGTGTAAGACAACGATGACTTGTCTAAGGTAGTAGACACTGCAAATTATGCCCAGGGCGAGGTGTCGCATGGCCATCAAAGTGTACAAATGACGTCGTCATCAGCTGCTTGCGTTCAAATCCAAGGTTTTGTTGAGCAAGGGGGCCTTATTCGTAGGGGGGGGGGGGGGGTCTTTGAACAGCTTGTTTCATCATACCCTGGAAGGGTCTTCAATGCCCGATTTATGCGTCGACGTTAGTAATGCGCTGTTCGCCAGCAGCACAGACCTAAGTTCCTGTTTTGTTTGCATTCATGTGTCGTTACACAATTGTTGCTCTAACGACTCGAGATTCCGATCCCACCCCGATGGCTTCGTATCTCATTCCCGGTGTTGCCAAAACAAAGCACACGGTCAGGGCTCTTATGATGTAAAAGATCTGCATTGCGCACCGGATGGGCTGATCAGCATTCTATTCGTGACTGTAGTACTTTGAAATGTATTCAGCTGCTTCTATGCGCCCGAGAACCTCTGCGCCATTCTTGCTGCTCATCATGAGAGATTACGCCTGGCAAGGCCCATCGTTGGGATCGGCACTATAGAGAACTTGGTTAGTTACCTCTTAGACAGTTCAAGAGTTCACCATTACTTGCCGGTAGTACCACCGTCCGTAAGTCGTCTGCCCACCCATATCACAGCTGTTGATCTCGCTCGACAGCCCATCAACGCACTCGTCAAGGCCCAGCTCCCTCGAAGCCGGAGCATTATCGCCAGACAAACCCACGACGAACACGACACTCTTGTTGTCGCCGAGAGGCTTGCATTTCGAAAATCTCTCGCGCTTAAGGTATCTGCCACGGAGGTTGTTTTTGCAGGCAGACTGAGCGGCTCCGATGGCTGCGGCTCTTTGGGATCCGAATGAAATGCCGGAACGGAAGCACTTGCGCCTTTCAAGTGAGATGTCGGTTGTTTCGGGGATGGCCACGGCGGAGGTGAAGCCGAAGGCGGCGGTGAGGGCGACAAGGAGGGTTGAGGGCTGCATTTTTAAGGATGTAGAAGAGATGCGTTAGGAACAAGTTGCTAGCTCTAAGATGCAGATGGATACAAAGCGTGATGTGATGCTGCGAGAGAGGAAGAAGTTGTTATGTTAAGGTCGGGGGCTTTGGGTTCTTTATACTTGATTCAAAGCTCTGTTTAGTACCTCTCTTCAAGAGAATCCTAATCCTATAATCAAGGACCCTAACGTCTGCTTGCGCGTCCCAGAATATTATTCAAAGGTCCCTTCCTGTCTCACGCGGATATGCCGGAACGGTGAGCAATACCATAGAGGTGCGCCCTGTTGCACTGCAGCAACCGGGGGATAGTTAATGAAAAACGGCACTATGTAATCCTTCTATGGGCCGCCTGATCAGATCATGAATCGTGCTTCACTCATCTGGATGAGAGGTGCCACTATATGGCATGAGCGCAACTACACGCGTATTGCACTGCCATGGTAGGATTATAGCGTGAAAGGTAAAACGAAACATGCAATGATGATCCTATTCACGACTCAGCAAGTGGAGGCTAGTTTTAGACCAGTTTACATATACGCCGTATTAGCTATCTGTGGGAAGGCAGGATTCAGCACTGTGTGTTGTTGTCTGTTGCGCTGCGTCCTTGGGTTATAGACAGCTCCCCTGGCAATTACGCACGCGACAACTCATTCAACATACCCAGGAAGAGATGATCAAACGCAAATAGAGCCTCGAGGTCAAGAAGAGAGCTATCGCTGCCTTTCTACTCTTCAAGACGAGACACATTGTCTATAATAATTCCAAGGGAACTTCAAGGGAATTTGCAATTTGATTGTATACCATGTTACCTCTAATACATGAGATCCTATAAGCTTGAAATAGTAAAACTTCTTCATTCTATCCTAATTGCTAAGATCTTTGCCTTGACACAGACGCGTATATCAATTATGCCAGATCACAGACCCAGTAGTTGTTCGCGTTCGAACATCCAATCCGTGTATAGCCGCCAGTTAGGATCTCAGCGTGCTGGGTGCCGTCGTGAATCCAACCAGGGAAACCATCGCAAGTACCATCTGGCAGCAGTGAAGGAACCTCACAGAGCCAGCCACCAACAAGAGCGTTCTCAAAGTCATCCGGACCAGCTGGTGCTTGAACCTGGGCGAAGCTGCCGGGCAGGAGCTGGTGGCCCTTCTCATCCCACTCCTGGGCTGTGATCAGGGCGTTGTTTTCGAGGGTACCGTCCAGCTCCAGAGGTCCCAGAGGGTTGTTTAGCCTGGATCGCCAATCATTGACGATGGCGAAATAGTCTGAGACTCTCGCAGAGGGTCCGTCATCTGTGCCTAAACCGAGTATGTTGTAGGTGTCAGACTTGATCTCTTTCGGCTCCTTGTCACGGCTGCCGAGGGCTTTTCCAATAAGAGGAAGGAGAGAGAGTATGGTAATAAGATGCATCTTGAAATATTTGAGCTTAGACCGACTGAGGCTAACACTGAAATGTAGTTGTCTCTAGGAGCTAAAGTGCGGGTGATAATAGTTGCGACTTAGAGAGATATTGGGTATACTGCAGTGAGTATAGTCTGCTATACACCATAACAGCACGCAGATGATGGGTAGAAGAGATCGTTTCTTATAGGATTCCATCCTGCATATTGTTGATTGAACAAGGCAGCCAGTTGAGGCATCTCATCGGGGAGTGCAACGTTACGCTTTGCTCAATGTCTAAGACGCTATACCTTGAAGCTATGTGGTGATACTTTCGGCATCCTTCTGAACAATATGCGCAGATGAGGCTGTGTCGGGACTTTGTGGCAACCACTTCGGTATCCCCTTTAGGTGAACTATGCTCCGTTTGGGCATGCTCTTGACCTTAATTGCCAATAAGGGCAGCTCGCGGCAGAAGTAAGCGCCGGTGTCTCGGCCATTTCCTTGCGAGTAAGCTCACCACGACCGAATCTTCACTCGAAGGAAGTGCAGATTTGCCCAAATAGGGAGGCCCTAGCATGGGTTCATCGGTCTAGACTGCCGCGGCGCCTTGGCTTTGATGTTAGAACCGTATCGGGCGAAGAGCTTACGCTGCGTGGGTATACTCACTTCAGCCTCTCCAGATGATCGAATATTTGTCAACTTCTTTACACCTTTCAATTAAAATCATCCTTGTATTGCTGTACGTAGCCTGCTGACGCTGCTTGTAAGCAGATACGACCGTGGTTCCCGAGGTCTCTTTAAAAATTTGATCTTCAGTGGTCATTGCTGCGCATTTCCCAGCTTCCTAATCGAGAATCTCACCTCATCTCATCAGGGCTCGGACTCTTTGACAAACACACCCTGCATCAAATAAATGCACAGTGAATTCATCTATGGTAGCTCATTTCGTTATATCCTCGTTTTCTGAAAGTCTCAGAGAATAGCCAGGGCATTGGGTGGCGACGCAATACCTGAGACGATGTTCAGGTTCTGAATCGTCAAGAAGAACGACCAACGATCCAACCGATGAAGCTCAGTTGCGAGTTTCTCCAAATCCAGAAATTCGACAATGCTCTGGCCCCAGCCGCCAATAAATACTTGGTGGAGAGATCTTGCCTCACCAGAGATAGTTTTGTTGAATGGGGTCTAAAGCAATTGATCAGCAAAAGTCCAGACATCGAGCATAGTACACAAGGACATGGGTGACTTACGCTCTCAAATGCAGGGTTGTCTGCGCCAACCAGACTCAACTTCTTGTTCCATAGCCAACGCAGAGAATCGTCGCTAGCCTCCATACCGATCGCCTCTCCATTTCCGAGTGGAAAGAGGGTTTGTTCAGTCTGGTTGAGAGTCTTGTATTGCCGGTACCAGCCAGTACGGATCATAAGCATGTCACCTGGCTCTGACCAGTTACGAGGCATGCCCTGCCATTCGGCAACCTCATCAAGCTCTGCCGCGGAAATGGACGTCGCAGTAAAAGCATCGAAGGATTCATTCCTACTGTCCATCCAGCCTGCCCAGTCCAGAAGGACAGCACGGACAGCGATGCCCTTCTGTGCTGCATTTTGTATCCCAAGAACGGTCGTGGGTGCGCTTCCAATCACGTCCTCGTAGCTCGGAATCAAGTCGTTGTACCATTGGTAGGTTTCGACGCTGTTGTTTGTCGAATAGGCAAAGTGGCGCAGACCGTCGAACTGCGTCGAGACCTGGGTGTTCATAGTGACGATGTCATCAGTGTAGCCATCACCAGGTTGAAAGACATGCTGGAAGGGTTTGCGATTTGGGTTCGGTGGCGGTCCTGGCACATTCAATGCCATGTTCAAAGGAATAGCAAGCCCGGACTCAATACCAGCCGCAGCGGCGATAATCGTGCCGTTTGTAATGTGGTTGAGAGCACCAAGCTCGTCATCCGAACCCCATACACCCCATGCTGCTTTCGTTGGGTAGCTGTCGTTTAGCGGCAATTGGTCATATGAAGGCCAGTTCTCATAGAGATCATCGCGACTGAAGTTGCGGGTGACAATGCCCGAAGGTGGTTTGCTGATCACATGTGCAGCGAGCAGGGTAGGTAACAGGCTTGCCAGTAGACTGCGAGACATGTTGAACAGAGGATTATTTTGACAATGTGCAGGAGGGAGGTCACAGATGCTAATCACGAGAGGAGGCAAATGGAGGAACCTCTCATTTTTAAGAGCACTTCGTTATAAGTCAAGGACACAAGCAGGGTACCAGGAAGATGGCAGTACCCCAGATTCCAGGATTCTCAATTGCACGTTACTGTTTGCGGTATCGGTTTTCCTGGGGCGGTTATTCACTTATCCTACGCGTAGTTCCTATAGGATCATCAATCGTCGCTACCCCACGATACCAGGCTAGCGGTATACTCCAAAGTCAGCATGAATGTTGATTTGCTGCAAACGCTCCGGTCCCGCATCGTTTGGAGTAGAAGCCTATATGTTTACGCAGATAATCCTCTGGGTTGCCTTTCAAAGCCCACTCAGTGACACTCTGCGTCATCGCACGCCAGCTATCAAGAATCGCAACCTTGTCGATGCCCTCGATACCGAGGTTGCTGGACCCCAACGAAGGCTAGTGCCCCTCCCCAGCGGTACCGGTTGTTCTTGTCACTGGACCGTCCCACTAAAGTCCGGCATCTGAGCACTGGTGAGGCCATTGACAGCGACTCCGTCCCCGGCCGCCCACTACATGCTATGACATCTTCGAGCTGCAAGAACAAACACGCATGTGCAACTACTAAATACAGAAAACAAAATTGAGAAACAGCTCGTCCCTTCGCTTCCAATTCTCAGGCACTAAGACCAAAAAGGATGTCACTCTCCAGTTGGCCACAAGCCTTACGGACTTAGTCCAGCCCTACCTCCGGGCCGGATCTTAGAGCTTGCCACCGGAAGATCGCCATTGTAGCCAATCAGAGCAACCTAATCGGTACCCTTCTTCTTCATCCATCCTCAATTGGTAAGAAGCTTGGATTGAGATTCGATTCATTCGAGAGAGCTCGTTTCCCGATCGGGAAGTCACTCTCGCGACTATGTTCTGTAGATGTTCGCGGGTATGCGATTGGGCTTAAGTGTCGCCTCACGGCCGCTTCTTGTAAGGCGTAGTGCGATGGATGCTTCACCTGCTTCATCATTCACAACGGCTTTTAGCAAAAGCCGGGAAATACATGGCGATGGACGACTTCTTGAAAGCAAGATGGAATATCAAGAGTGGCCTTCTTCGAGTATATAGAGGGCGGCGTCTCCAGCCATTGACACCGTTGTTCATCCTCAACAAACACCATCGCAACATCCAAACCGCCATCGAGTTTCGACCTCCCAATACAGTAATCGCCAGAAATCAACCACACAACCCAAGGGTATATTCCACAATGGACACAGAAACCCAAATTACCGACCTACCCATGGCAATGACACCTGAGCTCGCCGCCGGCAAGACATACATCGTCACAGGCGGCAACGGCGGCCTAGGCTACGAAGCAGTCAAACACCTCGTCACCATGGGTGCCGCAACCGTTATCATGGCCGTGCGCGATCCGAGCAAAGGTGAAACCGCAAAGGCTGAGATCGAAGCCGCGACAGGCTCTAAAAATGTCATCAAGGTCTGGCAGCTCGACAAGGCCAGCTACAACTCTGTCAAGTCATTTGCCCAGAAGGCGATCGATGAGCTTGATCATGTCGACGTCCTCATTGACAATGCTGGCGTCGCACAATCGTCACCGAACATGCCAGAAGGCCACCGCGAGAATATGACGGTCAACACGTACAGCTCGCTGCTGCTTGCTGTCCTGTTGATGCCGAGCATGAGTGCAAATGCGAAGAAGCACAACACAACCTCGTACATCGTCTTGGTGTCATCGAGTGCAAGTTTCCAAGTTGAGGAAAGCTGGAGCAAGATAAAGGACAATGATCCCCTCACAACAATCGACGACCTGAATTCGGGCACTCCCATGGTGTCGTAAGTAGCCGAAATAACCTCACATGGCTCTCCTCACTAACGTCTGCCACAGCTATCCACTGTCGAAGGCCATTCAGATCATGGCCACAAAGGAACTCGCGCGTCGTGTCCCGTTGTCACGGACCAACGTCGTCCTGAACCTCGTTGACCCTGGCATCTGTAAGACCAACCTCAGTCGAAACGCACCCGAACCATTTCGCAGCACTCTTGCCGCACTTCATGAGAAGATTGGAAGAACGGCCGAAGAGGGGAGTCGGACTCTTCTTCATGGTGCAGTGGCCGGAGAGGCGAGCCATGGTGTCTTCCTCGACTCCTGCGAGCTCCACGAGTGAGTGTCCCCATATCAAGCGCTTTGCAATCTTTTACTGACCCCAATCGAAAGGAACCGTGTCCCAGCGTGGCTGAATGGTGAGGAAGCAAGGCCGTATCAGAAGAACTTGTGGGAAGGCATCGCGAAGGAGTTGGAGAGGGTGTCGCCTGGCAGTGTGCAGGCGATCATGTGAGATCGGCCGCATAAAGTGCATGGCTCATAGCGGCAGACAGCGGCTCCCATGACCAGACAGGCGTGCTTTCATCATGCAAGACTCTTCTTCATCTCACAGGCACGTCAAATTGTGACACAACAGCTGTCGATCCGATTGCTGGTAATGTGGGCATCAGCATGAGCATATCCCACATCACCTTTCCAGTGCTCCCAGTCAAAGCATCTGACCAAGGATATCTGGTCAGCATCTGAGTAGCATCTCGCCACGAGTTGAGCTTCAAAGCTTCGACACACTGTTTGGCGCGCCTCATAACATCCGGCCACAAGTCATCACCGAAGATTTGAAGAACATGTCCCATGAGCAAGGTCCAGAAAACAAGCTCTTCTGTCCATGCGCCACGTGACTTTAGCCCTTGGACGACACTGTGGATAGCAAAGCCGAGAGGCGATGAATGAATAATTCTGGCATCGAAGCTGCGGAAGAAGCTCAGGCAGAATGCCACCAGTCCCAGGCGGGTGAGCTGGTCGACGTCGCTATTCTCATTCGGAGGGCCTGATGGAGGACCTCTTACGATCTGGTAGCCGATGTATAGCGTTGCTTGATGTAAGTTGCTGATAGTGAGCCATTCTCGTTTTCCAGCATATGCCTCGTCGAGGACGACTGTGAATCGCGTTGCGTCAAGGAAGATGTTCAGATGTGTTGGGCTTAAGACTTCAATGAGATCAGGTTGCACATCGGCTCGAGTGATTTGCCTATGTGTTTTGGGTAGGATACCATCTGGCCCAATAGTCTCTTGGGCGAATTGCTCTACCTCGTCCATGGTAAATCGTGTAGGGGCAGTGAGATGGTAAGCACAGCCGAGATCGGTTCTAGTGAAGTCGGTCAGTCATTGGCTACCACATTCAAACGATATGCCGGCTCACCTAAAGATCTTCTCAGCCAGCTCTGGCTTTATAGCATTGATGCCGCCTCTGAGCTGCACCATACGTTCCAGTCCATCCAAATGGATCCGACACTCACTGAGCTGGCCCGACATCCGAGTGTACTGAGTCATCACAACCACAACAGCGATGTTGATGTCTGAAACGCTCTGAGATTTGGCAAATCGCGAGTTGATGAGCTGCAAAGAGCGGGCCATGTGTTGTATGGCCATGATAGAGGGTAGACCACTGGCCTCTGGTCTTGAGCCCAATGCACGAAGCGAAAGTGCTATTGTGCTGTGGAAGTCTGTTGCAAGTCAACAAATGAACGTCTCGACAAAGTGAGAGGGAATACTTACAGGCTTCGTCCTGAAACATAAATCTTGAGAATAAAGGTACTTTCCCAACGTGGACTGCCTTACCGATACCATGGTCTGCTGACCGAGGCGCCTGCAGCACGAACGAGATGGCTAATGGAACACAAGTCAACACTTATCACCAATTCCCTCACATGATCAAACGTACCATTCATGACAAGGCTATCAGGTCCAATCTTCTTGAACTGCAATTGGGTCAGGGTGTTGCCGATTTGGTTATCCGGCGCCGGAATCCGGACCGCCTCCACCACTTCGACGACATCGCTCTTCGCCTTCTGCGCCTTCGGCTGCTGCTGGTCCTGCTTATCCTGCTGGTCTGAATCCTCAGAAAAGTCAATCGTCGCCTTCATCGCAACAGGATGAGGCTTCAAAGCCTGCTTCCGAGATGGGCGGTTCAGCTTTCGGCCGAGATTCTTCCCCAGTGCAGCCTGGCGACGGATGCGCTGCCGTGCTGCTGGATCGACAGGTGCCGTACTGTCGATGAACTCGAACCCCATTTGTACCAGTGGTTGACAATTGTGTGTCACGACTCAGATGATCGCGGGCAGTCACGGTGATGAACCGTGAATTTGGGATTGATGGAAATACGGGGTTTCAGGGGAGGAGCAACTTCGGGGGTCGTTGGCTACTGTAACTCGCGCGGTTAGCGGTCGGAGATAGCTGTGCTGGGGTTGAGGCAACGATGATACTGAGCCACCTTCAACGCAACGTCGGATCGCAAGTCGACGAAATGTTTTAGGGCAAGACTGTCGCTGATCTTCCATTAGCAATAATACGACATCGACTTCAGTCATGAATTTTAATGATGTAGTCAAACTCACAGATACTGTCCCGAGAGATCGATGGGATGGAATGCCCAGACTCGAATGGTAAGTCTAGTCGCATCTAGCATCCAACACATCAGCCATGCCCAAGGAAAACGCTCCCGATTCTCACTGTCCGAACTAAACTTTCAACTTCCCGCCTTCGGCATTGCTCAAATCGGCCATAACTCCCTTGTCAACGCTGCAAGCTTGTGGCTCAGCTTGGGCGCGTCTCCGACCGACATCAGGTCACAATGTAGCCTTGTAGGATCTGCCAAGGCCACGATGAGATTATAGGCGGTTTCAGAGGTTTGTGCTGTCATAGCTTCTCCGCGATCCGCAAGGACCTGTCTTTTTATTCATATATACCTCCTGTCTAGCTGGAAAAGAAGACTTGTGTACATCTGGTGCAGGCTGACAATTCTCGTCCGTGCTTCAGGGTCAGTCAACCCTCACTGCGCCTTCCTTCTCCATCTGCTTACTTTTCTCGCTTTTCACGTCATCAGCTTCCATCATCTCAATCCTCTTCCATCTATCTTGCATCCGCAACCATGATTCCTAGCATCTTTGTGACAACGGTCCTCGGGGCTGGTCTCGCACAAGCCGCACGCGAGCTCTCAACGACGACGAAACCGCCCGTCCTCGGCAATCCAACCCCACAAGGCTGCTTCAAATCCGCACCCGCCAGCGTGCTCGAAAAGGATGCTACATGCAATGTCTTCAACAGTGCAGGCATGTGCAATAGCGCATGTCGCAAAAAAGACAAACCCGTGGCTCTCATTCAAGCCCAGTATTGTATCTGCAGCGACATCTATCCTGCTCGCCAGGCTCAGGCCGAGGACAATGCCTGCAACTTCCCCTGCCCGGGGTACGCAATGGAAGCTTGTGGCAGCGAGGATGGTGCTTACAGTGTCTGGAACACGGGTATCGAAATCAATGTCAAGTTTTCTCCTGACGGCGAAGTCAGTAGCGAAGAAGGCAACAAATTGGGAGAGGACGACAGCTCGTGGAATGCGATGATGGCAATCGCGGCAGGACTCTGGGACAATAGCGGAGCTGCTGCCGCGAACATCATGTCGAATCTATGCAACTATTTTGATTGCACGAGGCGGAACCAAGACACCGATGAGGAGAAGCTGCTTTGATGGGTACAAGCACGACAATCGGGTCTTATTCTTAGAATCTCGGGCAAGACCGGTACATACAAAGAGACGCGGACTAGTGATACGCATCCGATTACTTCCTCGCCCAAAGCGCATTCTTGGTGGCCTTCTCCAATGCGCGATGAACAGCCAACGCACTCTCAAAGGTCGCGTAGTCCGGGGTACGACCCTCGGCAAAGGCAGCATACGCTCTAACAATGCTCTTCTCCATGCCCTGGATAGCAGACACGTTGGCCGGCTCAGCGCTCTGCCAGTCGATATTCTTGGCCTCTTCCTCGCCCTTCTTCTTCAGCTTGATCGTCGCACCGTCGAGGCCAGTCTGGAAGAAACCAGGGTTGGTAACAAGCTCGATCTCGCCCTGAGTTCCAGAGATGATCCACCGGAAACCGGTGTTGTCGGCGAGAGTGGTGGCTGTACGGATGTTGATAGACGCGATTGCGCCGGATTTCAGGACACCTTGGATAATCATGTTGTCTGGGGAGGTGATTGGGTGATTGGGCTTCGCGGGTTGGTATGTGGCATCAAGGAGGGTGGTGGTCTTGACCTGAGTCTTGTAGACCGCTTGCAGATCTTCGAATCCGCCGACGACGCTGCTGAAGCCTCCGAGCACTGTCTACTGTTAGCTCTCATGTCACGAATTTTTCCAACAATAGTTCACTCACGGTGTCCGAGGACAATAACAATCCGGCTGACTTCGTGGTTTAGTTCGAGGAGACCGGCAGCATCCTCAGGCCAGCCCATACTGACGTCCAGGGGAGAAGCGCCGACCATGACAGTGTTGACTACCTCGCCAATCTCGGGGAGAAGCTCCCTCAACTTGACCATGACCGGCTCAGAGACTGCCTGAGTTCCAGCAATAGTCTTTACCCCCTTCTTCTTCGCCAGCTTATACAGCTCCTCTGCCTCCGCAACAGAGGGGGCAAGAGGGAACTCAACGTACACATCCTTGCCAGCCTCAATGGCGGGCTTCGCCAGGTCGAGATGGTACTTTGCAGAGACTGTGACAACGACGAGGTCAACGTTCGGGTCGACCGCGAGGTCCTTGGGAGAGCCGTATGCCTTGACGGCTGAGGGGTCGAGCTTGTGGAAAGCGATGGACTTGGTGGAGGACTCGAGTGTGCTGTTGCATACAGCAACGACCTCATAGGCTGGGAGGTGTTGGAGTGCCTTGAAGTGCTTTACACCCCATTCGCCGTTGGCGAATTGGGGTGAGTCCTTGCTGGCGAGGCCGATGATACCAACACGAATAGGAGCCATTTTGAGATGTTGTTGTTGATGAGGTAGAGGATGGTCTGATATGGTGTGATATGCTGTTTAATCTGTTTCCCTGGTAGTCGAGAAAGTGTTTGTTGAATTGATGCTTTTTCCCCAATGTTGAGGCCATTGTCATGGCTTCTTATGCTTTATACCGGCCACCTGTAAGTCAAAGCGTATCGACAGGAATCTCATTACGGAAGCCTATACGCAAGGGCTGACAAATGAACCCGACAAAGCACGACTCCTTTACGCATTTCAAATCCCGTTGTGAGTTTATGAGGTTCACGAATGGAGACCTATGGAAATCCGATGGAGAGTGTTTGCAGATTGCTCAAGACGTAGGAGTTCCTGCGACGGCAACAGTGAAGGCATCGCCGTTTCGGATGGTATCCACTTCAACTCCGATGCACAATACATCGTAGAAAATAGTTTGTAGACTCTCTTTGCAACTGGATAGAGTTCACAGTGGCCTATTTACCAGAGTTCCAATTGTATTTTGGCAATGACACTCCCCTCCGAGTCTCAGCAGCTGCTTCAGGCTTCCAAACTTGGCTCTCAATTGTTCTTCGCGTTCAGTGCTGGACCCAGTGTAAGTCGCCCCAACTCAACTCAGCAGCCTTACAGGGCAGGACCCACCGGAACTCCGGCCCTGCAATGGAACCTCCTCTGCGGCGCATGTCGACCGACCGTATCTCGGATTACTCAGTCACTCAATTCTAGACTCGCCCAATATCGACTCTGATCAGTTCATCTTCTGCACCCTGGACTTGGGCATCCATCGGAACTCAGCCTTTCTTTCCCCATTTCATCTCCATCTCTCCGTTCAGTCGCCTTCTCCGCTATGCCGTTGTCCCGCAAGAAGTCCTGTGTCAGCTGCAGGCATGCCAAAGCCCGATGCGATCTCAGCGTGCCATCCTGCTCGAGATGTCGTTTGAGAAACCACGACTGTACCTACGAGGGTGAATCTCGTGTGACTCCTCTCGCATGGCCGATGGATGCTGTCGATGAGGAGCAGCCTTTGATGATGATGTTTGATGATGCTGCGAGCACGACCACGGGCTTCACATCTACGATGCTAGACACGCCATCGGATCTCGAATGGCTGCACCAAGACGTCGACTTTGCCCATACCATGAAGTTACTTGGACCACAAACAATCGCCATGCCTCTCGAGCAGGACACCACGCCACCGCTCATGGCACTGGACGCCTCTAACCTCCTCACATCACCCAAAGTGCCAGATAACCTCTCGCTGTCTATACCAGTCGCCAACGCCGAGACATGCCAAATCCAGCGTATGCGACCGGACAACAGAGGCACCCTCCAACGACGACAGATTCTCAAGCACTGTGTCCTATCGAGCGTCATCGTCGGGCAAATGACTAGCTACCCAAAAATGATGATTGAAGGAGATATCCTACCGCCGTTCATCAGCCCACCCTGCTTCTCGCGCGAGGATTTAGCACCGGATTGTGCTGAGCATGGCTATCATCGATGCCTGCCCAAAATTCTTTCCATCTGCACGAGCCTGGTGCGCATGTACTATGAGAGGACGACTGCGAATGCTGCATTTGTGTGGAAAAGTATATATGACGAATGCGAGAGGCTGCATGAAGACGTGGGTTGTGCTCTGGTTTGCTTCCTCATCTGCGCTATCTAACAAGGGTTTCTGCAGTACGAAAGATACGACATCAACGAGAAGCTGAGTGTCTTACAAGCCTTCGCGGTGTATGTACTCCTCCAAGCAGACGATGGCTCATCTGCAGAAGCAAATGGTGCGCACCGGATGCTCTCCATGATAGTGGTATTTTTCCCTCGACTCTTCCACGCCGTCTTCTACCACAATACTGACACTAGCCAAAGGACGTCGCATGGTCCCTAAACAATACAGTTGTTTGGTCCGGCGAAGTCCCTCGACACAGACCCGAAAGAGCAGATTGGGTATACAGCGAAAGTGTGAGTCGCGTGATAGTCCTACTCGGCACTCTAGATCTGCTCGTCGACGGTGTACGGCCCTCCCCTGCGGCAGATAGCAAGCCATGCGGTGGTTTCTGCGCCTACCCGCTTCCATGCCACCGCGATCTATGGCTCGCTCGCAGCAACAGAGCATGGCGCGCAGCGTACGACCGGTGTCTCGCGTCAAGAAAAGGGACGAGGATTCTTACGGCAGCGGAGTTGGTTCAGTACGAATCTCTCGGGCTACTGCAGGGCATCAACATGAATGCAGATGTGCCTAGTGACGTCCTTGATATCGCGAGGTGGGCTGAGGGTCTGGATGCACTTGGTACACTCGTATGGATGATCCTACCGTTCCAGAAATGGAGACGCAACGAAATTGAATCGTCGTGGTAGAAGGGCCAGGGGACAAGATTCAAGGTTTCTGACTGTGACTTCGAAGGAGATGCACCAAATGATCATGGGGTCTCTTTACTTGTTCAGGTATTGCTACTCGGGTGGAACGTCCTTTGATTGCAGGAATCTAACCAATAGGAAGTATCCGATCATACTCTTTACCCTTGCCATATCCCTTATATCATCGTCCCCTTCTGATGGACCCTGAGGGTCCTTGCTTGGACATGTACGCTGCCGGCAAGACCTTCAGGTCACTTCGTAGATCCACACAAAGACTGTTAATGTGTAGGGATGGTCTCCTTGACTGTGGTAAGGAGATTGGGCTTACAATCATCCTTCCCTGTCCACAGAGCCTGAATCTGACCATCAGGAATCTCCCAAACTAGCGGAGGCTTGTTCGAGTGGCCACCCTCGGGGCACTCAGGCCCATCACACGCCCAAACCGTGATAGTAACAGGCCTGCACTGCGGCGCAACCTTGGCATCGTACAAGTTGTAGAACTTGTCAGCGAGGCACTCATAGAAGACCTTTGAGTTACCCAAGGCCAGGACGTTGCCGTTGCAGATCGAGAAGCCGGATGTACGCAGGGCATTGAACTGCGGCGGCGCGTCGAATTGCAGTTGGTGGTTGCTGGCGATGTACCCGGTGCGACCTTTAAACGAGGGAATTGGCAGCGGTGCCACAGTAGGATGGAAAGATTCTCTTTAATACAGAAGAGTCAATAAAATGGCCTCTTTACTGGTGACTCATGCCCAGGTCAGTATTGATGGTGAACTCACCTTCGAGTTGCAGATTGGCGCGGCAGAGATCTCGAAACGACCGTGGAAATCACTCTTACAACCGGTGAGGACTTCGGTGACAACATTGCCGGTCCTTGGGAAGTTCTCAGGCAGGCTAGCCGCTTGCGCCACGGCGACGAGGCCCCAGGCGAGTAGGGCAGATTTCATCGTGTAGGTCAAGGCGTTGAATTTAATTAAAATTAATGAGAGAGACGATGCGAAGTCGCGACGATAACAGTCAACAAGATATCCCCAGAAGAGGCGAACAAGGTCATCTTTATAGAAAGCTTTGAAACGTCTCGACTCGTCCTCACCACTGGCCTGTGGACGTAATGGGAAATTCGGCGAACGCCAGAAAATGAGATGGCATTCTTATCAAATGGCCGTATTAGAGTTGCAGAGATTTGAGTTTGCGATCTGGACTACCTTGATGTGTACAAGGTTCCAGGACAGGGGCGACGCGAGAGCTCAACGGCAGCTTCGTGGGGTCTTTTCCCTGAGCAGGCCGTGCCAGACGCGATGGCCTCCTTTCCTTCATTCGAAAGCTCACCAAGTTACCCCGCATGATTGGTCAAAACTCAGTGAGAATGGCATTGTCCAGCTTACAGAATCCAGAAAGGTCAAGGTGCAGCATAGTGAATAAGGTTGAGCATCGGCTCAGAGGCTAATTCGGCAGAACCCATGCACAGATACACAACCCCAAAGGATGACTGCACCAGATGCCGATGGCTCAGCCATGCCCCCGATCCTGGCCTTTGGGTGGCTTGTGTTGACAAGCAAGTCTGGACCCTGATACTCGTGCATGGCTCGCCGTTCGGCATCGGTATGGGAACTCTGTTTGGTAATGGAGTTCTCCCGCCTAGTCGCCAATTTACTACTGAGCTTATGCCCTTTTCCTCGTCTCCGCGTTCGTTCTCGATGAGATAGCCAGGTCTCGAGCGTTCGATGGAACTCCGCGGTTGTTGTGAACAGATCGAGATCAAGGGGCTTTGCGGCGGCTCCGTGGCCTGGCTGACGAAGCTATGTGAACGGCGATCAGCACTCAGTCTTTCTCGACGTTGGTTCGAAGCAGTCTTGCAATGGATCCAGAAAGGTAATCATGGAAGTTGAAGGACAGCCTAGAATCAGAAAAAGGAGAGGCAAGGACAACAAGACTCGGCTGGACTGTTGACCTGGTCCGTCATCATCTCGCTTCTATGATTAGCAGATGGCTTCAGGAATGACCTCAAATAGACCACGCAATCTCTCTGCTTGAAATTTGATGCAGACTTCGCCGGCCGAACCGTTGCCAAGAAGTAGGGAGAGCATGGTCCTATACTGGTCGCTAAGTTTGGCACCACCAGCTGGTGACAACTCGGCAAGATGTTGCCGCAACGAAAACAATATGTAATGAGAGTCTCATGTTCAGCATGAAACAAGTTGATTTATGTATAGACGGGCTTCTTTGAAAACGCCGGCTCAGGATGCAGATGAACAATGTCTGCAGCACATCTGAGATGTTTAGTAATTTGTTACATGGGAAGCCAAATTAGTTCCATCGGAGCTGTAGTTCTCCCAAGTCAATCCATGCAACATATTGAGCTATACTATCAGATCATCTCGGTTGGACATACAATGTCTCTCTCAGAAGCATTGACGACATGTTTCCTCATATCACGCGACGCCAAGCGTCTGTATTGGCGCTGTCCTGTTGAGAGGCAGCCAATATGAGCGCGACTAGGTCAGTCCATCATAACCTCAACACCTCCAGCCGAGGGGACGTCTATTTACAGTACCCAACTGAAACCCTTAACAAAAAAGGCCTCAAGTCACCCAGTCCAGCGTTATTCCCGCTGGCAATTATAGTAGACAGTCACGCGACACCGTCCTCCACCCGAAAATAAGCATACAACAAGCATACCATCCCCTTAACGCCGCCGCCCATTGCGCGATACCTCTCCAAGCCAAGACTCACCCAAAACACAACGCAAATATCTATTTTCGGGCTGTTGGACCGTTTCATCCCATTTAAGCTACCCCGGACTAGGCGAATAAACTCCTGCCTGACAACCTTGACCCCCCGGCTGGCAATCCGAAAAGCCCAGCCCTTGGCATCTTGAAACGCCAGCTGTGTCTCATCGCGACGAACCCTTGCCAAGGGGCTTGGGCCGCCGGCGACAACCGATCGATACTTACACCTTACTACAACATCCTGGGTATTGACAAAACACTTTTTCGCGTAATGGCCTACCCCTGCACTAGTTAGCTGGGGAGAGGAAGACTCTGCGCGGACTTTACATAAATACATCAAACGCCAAGAATTCCGTCGCGACGATGCTATGCCGTTGTCTGGTTGTATTGCAGGCCTCCCTGGTGACCAATCTCCTCCTGTCGACCACTCTCCTCAATCAGGAGGCATGTTCGGGCAGGCGCGTCGGCCGGTTTTCACCTCCTGGCCCACTGCTCAACGTTTCGCACATCATGGCCATCAACGAAACGATCAGGTTACCTAGAAGCATGGGAGGAACCATTAGGAGGAGGATAGTAATGTTCATAGCCTGTCGATCGTCTACATAACCGAGCGAGCTGCCACTCCCAAATGTTTGCCCTCTTGTTCTATCCTCCTCAGCCTCAACTTTCCTTCGTTGTATCTTCCTTCGGATTTCCTTCTACGTCTTCATTTTCTTCATTCACTTCTTCGTGGCTGGTTCACCGAAACAAGTCCATTTTTAACAAACATCTTTGACTGTGTCAAGATCTTTCATTTTTCCTATACCATCCCATCTCAACAAACAACTACTCCGCAAATATGAAGTTCTCTATCGTCGCTGCTGCCTGCCTTCAGCTTTCTGCTGGCTTGGCTGCTCCTGTCGCTCCCCGCCAGTTCGGTAATGGCATTCAGCTCTTCCACGAGGGTGGTCGAGGTGGTGCTGGCGCTCGTGGTGGTGGTGAGAATGGTGGTAATGCTGGCGGCAATGCTGGCGGTGAAGCCGGTGGTGAAGCTGGTGGTGAGGCCGGTGGTGAAGGTGGTGAAGGTGGTGAGGGCGAGGGTGAG
The DNA here is from genome assembly GCA_021347865.1 of Sarocladiaceae sp. CBMAI 1973. NCBI lineage: Eukaryota > Fungi > Ascomycota > Sordariomycetes > Hypocreales > Sarocladiaceae > Sarocladiaceae sp. CBMAI 1973. The sequence goes on from WNLN01000013.1 coordinate 175,436, forward strand.
GGTGAGGGTGAGGGTGAGAACGAGGTCGAGATCGAGGCCCAGTTCAACGAGGCCGTCACTCTTCAGGGCGGTGATCTTAAGCAGGACACCCTGTATCCCCCAGGCGTACGTCAACCACACCCCGAGAGTACCAAGACGACATTGCTAACAACGCTGTCCAGACCAACGGTGTTTTCGAGGTCGAGTTCCAGAACACTGCCGGCAACACCATGGCTGTGACCGAGAACCCTACACCCGCCGCTCCTCCCGCTGGCTTCTCTGCTCTCGAGCCCGTGAGCTACATCGTCCAACTCGCTGATGACACCACTGGTGCCACACTTCAGAAGATTGACTATATTCTCACAGCCGGCAGTAAGTTTTCTGCCCTTCTTACCACCCTGGGGACCTTTTATACTGATACGTCCTTCCAGATGCTCTTGATATCAGCAAGGGCAAGGTCGGCAAGCTGGACGCTGCTACCCAGACCTTCGTTATTGACGACACCGTTGGCGAGCTCGAGTTTGAGGTTGAGGAGAACGAGTTGACTCTTACTGTCGCTGACTTGAACGGCGAATGGGGCATCTTCGTTCCTGACGCCGCTGCTGGTGGCGGTGAGGCCGGTGGTGAAGCTGGTGGTGAAGCCGGTGGTGAAGCTGGTGGTGAAGCTGGCGAGGGTGAGGGTGAGGAGAACGAGGTCGAGATTGAGGCCCAGTTCGACGAAGCCGTCACTCTTCAGGGAGGCGACATCAAGCAAGACACTCTCTACCCCCCAGGCGTAAGTTGTTCCCATCACAAGCATACAAGAAGCTGCTGACACTTCTTCAGACCAACGGTGTCTTCGAAGTCGAGTTCCAGAACACTGCCGGTAACACTCTCACTGTTACTGAGAACCCTACTCCCGCCGCTCCCCCTGCTGGCTTCTCCGCTCTCGAGCCCGTAAGCTACATCGTCGCACTCGCCGATGACTCTACTGGTGCCACTCTCCAGAAGATCGACTACATTCTCACTGCCGGCAGTATGTTTCCTCCCAAACTTCTTCGCTCCATGACTCTGGTTCTCTTACTGACACAATCTTCCAGACGCTCTTGACATTAGCCAGGGCAAGGTCGGCAAACTCGATGCCGCCACCCAGACCTTTGTCATTGACGAGACTGTTGGCGAGCTTGAGTTCGAGGTTGAGGAGAACGAGTTGACCCTCTCTGTCGCTGACCTGAACGGTGAATGGGCCATCTTTGTCCCTGACGCTGCTGCCGGCGGCGATGCTGGTGCCGGTGCTGGTGCTGGTGGTGAGGCCGGTGGCGATGCCGGTGCTGGTGCTCCCACCACTGGCAACACCATTCTCGACTCTGTCCTGAAGCTCATTGGCGAGGGTGCCGCTGCTGCTGATGCGGCTGCCGCCGCCGCCGCCGCTGAAAAGGCTGCTTAAGCCTAAGTCCCGGGTCTTTCCACTTTTGAGCTGCCGTTGCTCATTTGGCAATCAGACAAGCACTTGTCTCACCGCCGATTTATCCTTCGTCCTGTACAGTATTTTGCGTCCTCAGAGTAGCTGGGATGGTTTGGTATAAACATATAGAAAACAATCGTTGAGGCAACAACTGTTCTGTGATCTTGAATGTGTGCTCATGTCTTAGTGAGGTGAGGCTATCCTTGTCGCTTCGTGCTGATTGCAGTCAATCGGCTGCGATCCCGTCCCCAAGGCTCCGTGCTTCCTCTCCCGAGCAGAGTGTGTGTCGCTGAGCGAAAGCGTAGGGGGGCTCATGGAGACTGGGCGATGAGAGTGTGTGAGGTTCATTATGAGGTCGTATTGCTTTCGTTCACCTCCTCGTAGTCATGCCAATTGCACCACCAGGGTGGTTTGGCGCAAACGCCCCCTTGACACCGTCCACGCCGTGAATCTCTCTCGCTGCTGCCAGCGCCAAAGCATCTCCGACCGCCAGTGCTACCGTTGTCGAGGTCATCGGTGCCGCTACACCAAATGCAGCCACCTCAGTGTGCTCTTTCATGACAGGCGCAGGCAAGAGAATGGCATCTGGACGATGCTGTTCCTCGAGGAACAAACAGCTTTCTGGTCTCGTATGCGATGTGAGCAGAATTGTCGGCAGTGATGAATCAAGGTAAGAGACGAGTGTGAGAAGCTCGGGTGTCTTCCCGGAGTAGGTGATGAAGAGAAGTGTGTCGTTCGGAGTGATGACGCCCATGTCTCCATGGAGCGCTTCTGTTGGGTGCAGGAACATGGCCGGAATGGCCAGGCTTTGTAGCGTATGCGACAGCTTCTTGCCGATGTGCCCAGACTTGCCGACACCAATCACAACCACCTTGCCGCCTTGCGCGCGCCCAGCTGCGATGGTCTGCACCGATCTCTCAAACCCATTCTGAGCAATCTCATCGGTGGCGTAGACCTGGGCCAAATAGCTCAAAGCTGCAGCCTCCGTGTTGAGAACGTGGAGCCCGTGCAGCATTGGGTTGCTTGAGCTTGTGGTGGTGGCTGAGACACTCCTCACCTCGTCGCTGTCGTCGATGGATGATGCTAGAGTCTCCAAACTTTCGCAGGATACACTCTCGGCCGGCGAGACTGATTCTGAGGAAGACGGAGGGGAGGGGAGCGATGTCAAACCCGAATCGAGGGAATCAATTGCCATGGCGTTGTTGCTCGGGAGCTCGGCGCACTTACACCGGGCGATGCAAGCACATGCCTCGGTGTCGAGCATTGCCCATTGTGATTCTCGTAAGTTGTTCATGATGTCGATGTGATCCGAGCTGTAATCCTGCAAAGCTTCAAAAGGACGAGAGAGCAATGAGATAAAGTCGAGAAGCTTCAAAGAGGAGCAGCAAACAAATATCTCTAGCTCGGCGCCCGAACTCGGCGATAGCTCACAGTCCTTATAATTGCGCAATAGACCCTCCATACCTACACGTACCTTTTGGCCAAGGCAGCTTTCAGAGAGGGGGTCCCAACCCGGCGGACCGAGCCCTCCATGACGCGTTTATTAGCAGAGACCGAGATAAAGTCTAGCCCATCACCATTCGGGTCAACCGTTCAAAACGTCAACGCGGGTCTCACATCATGTCTCTTCTCCCATTCCCTACACGCTGGGTTCAGGTGTGTTGGAGCTGCCTAATTTAGCTCGCAGTTATGACTGTGATCTGTCGGTTTGACAAGGGCGGAACTCACACAGATGGACGGAAGCGGGTGGAGTTTTGGACCTCGACTAGCCGATAGCGTTTCTCGAAGGTGTGGGCGCCCCCTTCTGGACGAAAAGTCGATGATTCGTGGATGGCGGATTTTAGCTGTAATAGCGCGCACGTTGCGCTGGGACGTGGAGTTTGTGCGTCAACGCCGATGCAGGTTCGTGATCGAGAGATCAAGATCGGGATTCTGCGTGTCATGTCCAATCCTTGGCCATCCAGACGCGTGTGTCTGGCTTGACACCTGCAGGCAATCGATTGCATTGTTGCGCCGTCTTATGCATGCCTTATATCATGACGAATCCACGACTAGTAGTCCTCGGTACCTGATCACCCCTCACTAGTGGTCCTTGACCGAAAGTCGCAAGTTCATCAGGTCTCATTGCAGTGCGCTCGTAATCCTTGGTTGCACGACGAGTACAAACGCATCACTTCGTTTTGCCGTTGGTTTCCAATTGTGAAGTTCTCATGAATCTTGTGATCGAAGGCCAGTCACTGAGCTGTACCACGTTCCCAGTTCAGGTGTCGCTGGTGCGAAATTGCCCTATTGCAATCATTGGAAGGATGTCGACCAAGACGAGTAGAGCACACGCCACTAACGAAACGGAGGATGGAAAATGTCACATTCGCGATCGGAGGAGGGTTTCAAGCGATGCGTCTCATCAAGGACATTGAATTGCTTGAGGACCAGGGAAAATCATGGTTTAGCACAAATGGTATCTCAATCGAACAGAACCGCGAAGTGTGGTGCTCTAGGTTCTGCCGAGCCATTGGCCTGGACCAACGACACATCTGTAAATTAGCTCCCATGTAAGCATTTGTGATCGCCAGTTTTCGCCTACGAGTTCGACAGATTATGCGACAATACGCTACGGATAGCCGCAAACCAGCCAACCCTCCCGAGCGAGCTGCAGGTGATGTTCATACCTGGTGAAGCAACATCTGCCGCTGTATCGCCATGAGGCTGAACATTGGGTGTTATATTGGTGTATTGAACTAGCGCTGTTGCAAGACAAGGACGAATCAGAACTCAAATACTTCAATGTGACATATACGCTATAGCTCAGGTCTTCTGCGGCGCTTGCCTGCCTACGGACTATACACGGTAGTCCAAGGGAAGTCTTCAGAACCCAGCTTCAAGAATAACGAAGTATTCAGGGACGAAAAGCCCCAATTTCAGCTCTGCAAAAATCATGCAGTGTATTGCGAAATATTCGTCCTAACGAAACACTTGAGCGTAGGGGAAGAGTTGGGGTGACGAAACGTAGGCTTGGATCTCAAACGAGGTGATTGCGTTGCAGTCGACAATATGCTGGCAAGGTCTCGGACTGACATGCGGAGTTTCTGATCCTTCAATGTCGACGAGATCTCCGTATTGTATTCTTCTCGTCTCAAGGCCGAGCTAAAGTGTACGCTAACGTTGAGGCCGTGCTGACGGTCTTGTCCCGACGTCACTGGACGAGAGACAATCACTATGTTCCGCAGCGGCGAAGGAATCATTGAGTCGAGCCTCGAACTAGACAAAAGCTGCAAAAGTGAAAGCGCTTGCTAGTGCACGCGACTTCGCAGCACAGGTCAATTGCAGATATGGCAATCGTGAGTTTCATGGACCGCTGGACGCCGAAGCCCGCGTCGGAAGGCCAACGACCTGGTGTGCATCCCCAGTCGCATAAAGCGAGGAAGTCAGCGTCGGACTCACCAAGTGTCCGACACTGCAGGTGCACTTAGGTGGCCTGCCTTTTCGGCGGCTTGTCAAGCACGAGTCGGTGTCAAATCGGGGTCCAGTCGCAGGGCATCGTTCGATGGCGTTCAGGGTACGCGAGGATATCATGTTACACAGCACGTGTGACGTACACATGCGACGAATCCTGGCTCCGACCGCACGTCCTCATCGCCTTAATGTAAGTTCATTTGGACAATGGCAATTTGTAACGATATGCACATGCGAGGATATAATCCATTGAAGACAAGTTCACGTGTGGACATGTCACCCATTACCATGGCTACTCGTTATGCGTGCGTGATCGTCAAATGTTTATGAACTTTTAATTGCAATATGTAGATAAGTCCGTGCTTGTCATGCCATGTGAAATATATCCAGTCAGGTGTATCCAGAAGCCTCTCCAGTAAACGCCTCGCCAACAATGCATATCTATGCCAGTGTCTATATCCAATCAAATCATGCCATGTCTCATCATAAAGTCGTCGCAGATGCAATGCACCATGCCAAAAAAGGTGGCGCCATTACTTCTGTCGCGGCCCGTGTCGGCCGCACCGGTCCGGGTTCTTCGGCGAACTCATGTAACAGTACGTCTTCGCATCTTCACCGGCCGGGTTACCGAAGATCTTCTTGATCTCGCAGTATTCTCGGTCTTCGCCCATCCACTCCTTCAGGTGTCTGTGCAATTCGCATCGTGAGATGCCACACTTGCGACAGTACACCTGACCCTTCGGTCGCAACTTGCCCTCTTCGGCGGTGCGGGCGGGTGGTCCTCCGGTGTTTGCCCTGACCAGTGGTCCGGCACCGCGCCACGCCCATTCCATGTCGTTGGGTCCGGAATAGCGACTCGCAAGAGACACTTGCTGGCCATACTTGCGCTTCGCAATATCGTGCAGGCGAGGATGAGCGAGACCCAGGCATACACCATCAAGAGGATCGAGAAAGTCGAAGAGCGTGTAGTGAAGCTCAGATGGCAAGTCGAGAATTGTCATGTGTTCGGAGGGCTTCGGCTGTAGAGGTGGCATAGGCTCATAGTCTTGAACGGAGTAAGAGCGACGCGGTGCAGGCAACTTGGGCCTGACAGGAAGCTCAAGGGGGATCGGGTTCTGCGCAAGAACCTCATCGAATGAAGCCTCGGATACGGGAGTGCTGGTACCCGACGATGAGGATGAGTTCTCAGATACTGATGCAAGAGTCGACTCGTGGATGATGTGTCGGCGCTCGGCATGACCAGCTTCAGTCATAGACCAACCCCGCCTAGGGGCGCGGATACCTCGCTTAGTAGCGAGGTCTCTCACGAGGTGAGCATGTTCCTCTCGTGAGATTGATTGGTGAGCGGCCTGCGCTTTGAGATCATCGCGAGCATGAGTCCCAGACTGCGATTGAGTCGGGTCGTAAAAGACTTGAACCATGGTGGCGGATTGTTGATAATAGGGTCCCGAGGCGGTGAATGCTCACGAGACCAGGATTGTCGAGGAATTGCTCCAGAGGGGCGGTCTCTCAGAATAGAGTCAGAGTGACTCTGAAGCGGATCGTGGTCGGATTGTTGTATCTGGTTGATAGCAGCTCCTCAATAGCGCAAGCATACGAGAAGCAAGTGAATAGATTGATTTAAAGATCATTCAGAGAAAGAAAAGCCGGGGTAGCATCATTACGGGGCCCATGCGATTTAATAAATGCGCGGAGAGCGAACCGACGATGTCGGCTACCGGGCTCCATGGGAGGGCTCCTCTTCCCGGTGGACCTCGTCTCCATCGTGGGAAATTTTCCTGGCCTCTGTCTGTCCTGCCACGCCTCGGCCAGGCCAGGGCCCAGGGGAAAACGAAAGGGGGGCCGGCCCACGATGGCGATAGACACAGCGCTAGCGACCGAGCTGACTCCGGTTTTCCATCCACGATAGCACGTTCCGGCCATTTGGTGGCAGGCGTAGCCGCGAGAGACGGGCAAGAAAATGACTCGGGTGGCAAGGGAAGTGGTTCTCTGCAACGGGACCCGAAGTGTTGTCGTCCACCTGTGTGGTATGGTGCGATAATCGCAGGACAACGTGGACGTTTCCCCCATTTTTGATTGTCGATTGTGAACTTGATGAGTGGGTCGGTCCTGATGGCCAGGTCCTTCACCCTGGGCAGGGCGGATAGGCCGAAGGACGCTCCGCGGCTGGGCAACATCGTGAGTTGGTCATGTGGGCTGCTATGGAGATTTGGCGGTCAAGAAGCATAATGGAACCGATGTCATCATCATGCTGATAATCTCCCCCGTGGTTCTCGCAAGCCTTTCAACAGTCGACAACGGCGAATGCCCTCCTGTCGGATCGGAGAATTCGGACACCGACCATAATGGCGCTGAAGCCAAAATAGCCTGAATCGTTTCTGTCAAATGAATGACCTGACAGTTCTGCACCACCATGTGCAGCCGCCTAATCTGGCAGCAAGCGATCGAGACCCAGTCCACCCATCTGGGCACGACTCAGGGTCCAATTCGCCCTAGAAGAAGCCCAGTGGCAAACGATCACGAGGGTGCTAGCAGGAACACGTGACTTGAACAAGTGAACTCAGAAACTGCATTTGGATATTAACCCTAACCCGATTTTTCAATTGCCCGCCAGAATATCGTTCGTCTAAACTTCCGAGCTCAGTTCACCATTAATTCACCACCAATTCACCATCAATTTTACAGATGTGGCAAGCACGTATCAGGGGTGACAATTCCGGTCGCCCACTCGAGGTTTCTCCCAGGGCACTGTAGATACAGTCTCAGACCAAGAACCAATATCAATCCGCGATCCATGTAGCAGAGGTGGTGGACACCCCCGCTACTCATCGCAGTAACGCATTCCCACAAGCCATGTGTGTTGTGTGCAGGGCCCTCATCGATGAATGGTGTGAGTGAAGCATCGTGAACTGATGTGGTGCAGAAAAGGGCCAGCTTAAGCAAACTAAACTCGTAACCAACGCAGAAAGGGAGCGGATGATGTTCACTTACAACCGCCCGCGGTCTTGGTATGGGTCAGCTCGTGTAGCAACACGCTTGAAATGGGGACGGTATGGTCGAGACTGCTTTGCCATTCAAAACGCCTTCCGTCAGGATGTCACCCACCCCACGAGCATCCAGGTCGGGTCTATCCTAGACCGTTGGAAATAAAATTATCCTGGCTTAATGTTTCTGACATTCAAACATGCCGTTCAAGGTGTACGGGACAAGAGCCAACAAACTTCTAGCTGAAATTAAAGCGTCCTCAAACCCAGCCTCGATAGGATAATGGTCGCAGGACTTCTCAAAGTCTAGCCTAACTTGACAAAGGGTACCAAGAATAACAATCAGGACGCTGAGTCCGCGCATGATACCAGGCAGGTGACACTGTAGCACGCGACAACAGAGCTTTGAATATAGACTCGAAAACAAAATTATCATCGCAGATTCAAAGTGCACATTTTGTCTCTCTACAGTCTAAATAGACAAGAAAACTGCTGACAATGCATTTCGGCCTGACATCGTGGGAATGTAGAAAGTCTTTAAGTACTAAGTTAGTCGCGCTGGAACTTTCAAGGCTGATCAGCTATCAGATATATATACTTTCCTGCTGTGTAATCTAATTGGTATAGCTATGATAGACCAAATACATACTTCGAGTCAACCTCCGACAACCTCTTTGGTCTTAAGAAGTACACGAACCGGGTGGGCGAGGAGAGCTAGAGGGGTGTCTACGTGGAATTCTTATGTCCTGAGGGGACTTACATGCTGACTTCCGATATGAAGGAGACTTTCAAGGCTTGCATTGGCTTCGATGATAAGTGCAGCCGGTAACCCTTTCAGAAGGGCTGCACTAGCAAGTCTGATACTTGTGATGACTGCAAAGACAGGGCTGCCAGCTACGCGCTGCATGGGCCGGACGACCTTCAGGGAAGGCCGCCTTATAAATAGATCACGTACTATCCTGTCTAGTCTCTATGAACTCAAGTCATTCGAGCACGTCGGCCCGTAGTTGAAACAGTAGTATACTCAACATACTGTATTTTTTTAAAAGAGCTCGGTAATCTTTTGTTTGTTCGTGATGGCATAGATACTACAGAGAGGGCTACAGCAGCATCGTTCAAGCATTCTTCTTCTCTAGACTCAATTCGTGTTCCATAATCCCATCGCTCGGAACCAGTGCGGTTCAAAAGCTCGGTATCCGGGACGCCACTTGTGAGCCCTCTCGAAACTCTTGGATCATCATGCCGTACTCCGTGATAGGCGATCAGTGGAGTCATGGGTCGAGGGGCGATTTGACGTCGTGAAGTCGTATCGAGGTGGGGTGAGCTCTGCAGTGGCCATAATGTACTTGACGTCGTCGTCGGATGATCATTGCAGTCAAGCCATGTCAGACAGATCTTGTGCGGCCCTAACATTCGGTCGCTTGCAGGCTTCTAGAATGCAGATGGTGGTCGATTTTGGGTTCTGGTGGTGTAGGATGGCAACCATCCTACGCTGCAGGTCATGTCTCACTTTCGCTGGGCCCCCACGCGAGCTCTTTTGCTGCATGGGGGAGACATCGTGTACCAACCCTCGATGCAGCGGATATGGGAGGGTATTCGGGCAGTCGCATGTCTAATTAATGTCAGTTCTTCAAATATCCTTCCCGGCAAAAGTCCAGTCTTATGCGCAACCTGCTATCAATATGGCACTGTCACCTTAAGCATAAGTGGGCAGCGTAAATGATAATCACATGTGAAGTACAAATGCCGATCGAGCAACGACGGGGATATCCATTGCGGTTTTCCAATTATGTTTTCGACAAACGCCTTGCTGAATGCTTAAGCCAACACCATCTTGGGGACAGCGATCCACATCATCATGATAACGACGTCCATGCCCTTGCCCTCACCGCCATCGTACTTGAAAGTCCACATGCCATCCTGCTTCTCATCCCAGAACGCTCCTGTCGCGCTGTGCATGCCACGGCGGCCGACGTGTGGCTTGCCATCAGTTGCCGTTGCAGAACCATCCGTGCTCGTCGAGACGTGAGGCTCCTCGCTCTTCGACTCGCTTCCGCCGCGGGACTTGTTGAGGGAAGAGGTAGGGACGAGGTGCTGGACAATCGTGCTGTTGCAGGCGAACTTGTACATCTTGTTCTGGTCGGACTCGTCCTTGGATTCGCCGATCACAGCTTTGAGCATCGAGTTCTGTAAGGTTTGACTGATTAGCAGGTGCAACGGGCACTGGCGTGACGAGAGTCGAAACCTACAATGATGGTAGAGTTCCATTGCTCTGCCTTTGCGTGATCGTAGAACTCGGCGCTACCAATGGCGCTGTTGCAGACCTATTCGGGCGTTATCAGTCTCTATTTCCTGTGTCGCGTGATCCCCTTTCGCAAGGAAAAGAATCTCCGGCAAACGTACATCGGTGGCTATTTGCTTCAGGCGAGTGAAAGGAATCGGCTGCAGAACCGTTAGTGCCAGGATATGGGGGATAATGTGCTCATCGCGTCGATAGGTCAACGAACAGGAGTGGCCATTTTGAAGATTGGTTGGGTCGAACGCGAAGGAGAAGGTCGGGGGAGATCGTCCGTGTCTGGAGGTCGTGTCTAGGTGATCGGGATCTAGATCATGCAATGCGTAAGCCTCGTAGTCTTGTGATCGGCGGGGAGCTTATAGACGCGACATACCTGCTGCTGTCGCGACACAGGGTATAGTTGAGCTAGTGCGTGTTATATCGTGTGTTTCTGTTGTGACCATCTGCAATCAAAGCATCTTTCCCCTTTTGGCACCCGCGGGGCAACCGTTGAAGGGAAGTCGAGCCTACCCTGTAACGACGATACAGCACGTGACTCTTGTCCAACCAATACGCCCACGTGCCTCCGACTGTCGCTCTAGAGCTGTCCAAATGCGGGTTTCATGGTGGGGACGCCATGTCCTTGCCCAAAGCTTCATCTGTCGTCACAAAGTTCGAGACCTCGGTGCGAGGCGAGGAGAGTGTTTTTTTCTCCCTCATTGCTGTACTTATCATTCATTCTTACCGTGAACGAAGAGGCTACAAGATCAATTGCCTTCTTGAAGCACTCCGCCGACAGCTTTACATTGCCATCGCCAATTGCAGCCGCTATCAGCGTATTTACTTCGCCCGGCATTTGACGTCGCAGCAGCCTCGTTCCTCCCAAGACATCGTCACCAGACATCCCCGCCATCATGTCTTCTCAACCTCTTCTCCAGACTGCGCCAGGTACATTTGTCCCTAACTCATCGTTTCACGACTGATACCAATCTCTGTTCTAGGCAAGCGTATCGCCCTGCCAACCCGCGTCGAGCCGAAAGTCTTCTTCGCCAACGAGCGAACCTTCCTCTCATGGCTCAACTTCACCGTCATCCTCGGAGCCCTCGCCATTGGCATGCTCAACTTCGGTGACCGCGTGGCCTTCATCTCGGCCTTCCTCTTCACCGGTGTCGCAATGCTCACCATGATATATGCGTTGGTGACGTATCATTGGCGAGCGAAGTCGATTCGGGTGAGGGGCCAGGCGGGTTTCGACGACCGCTTCGGTCCTACTTTCCTCGCCATCATCCTCCTTTTGGCAGTAGTTGTCAACTTCGTGTTGAGGATTATGGATCAGTCGAAGAAGGAGAAGCACAGCCATCACTAGGGACTCCTCCCGATAAGCTGCGAAGGCCAATTATAAGGGTGTTGATGGAGAAAGCAGGTTGTACAAAGGCCCCGGCTTGTAGCCGCAAGGCTAAGGTATAGAAGAGTTGGGTTGTAGTTCTCACATGCGATTCATTGATCATGGCTCGCTAATTGGGGGTCATCGGGCGTTGATGGGTGAAGGTTTCATAATTGTCTGTATCATTCCATATAGCTGTGGCGAATTGGACCAGTCTTGTGGCAGTGTTGCCGGGTATCTCTATCATCTTCATCGTCTTTGAGTGTCCGATCATTGAAGCGTCTCCAGCTCGCCTTCGTGTTCGAATACGGCCTCGTCCTTACGGCCTATCGCTGCTTGTTTGCACCGTGACGTTGCTTTTGGTCCTCAGCTCTGCAACTGGCCCGGCAGCCAGAAAGATCCTCAGGGATTTGACCGGTCTCGACTTGGGCTCTGGTCGAATGGCTTGCTCCAGCCGTGCACCCATTGTTTCGAAGAATTCCTCTTCACCGCCATCGGACTCGTTCGCATGGACGCCTTCCAACCTCGTCTCTTCCACTACGTCCTTTGCTTTCTGTGGCTTCTCCGGTTGCTCATAGAGTTGGTTGTACTGCCACCATGCCTTGCCTTCCTGATCCAGGACTCGCTTGGCGGTTTCCACGATCGTAATAAGTTTGCTGATGCACTCAACGCGCGCATGCAAAAGCACTAGGCGCGGCTTTCCAGTCTCATTGGCAGCTAAGAGATGTTCTGTCGCGCTGGAAGTGCGCTGCCGGATCTTGGATGACGAGATGACCGAGGCATGGAGGATGTCGTACTTGGTCGAAAGCTCGGCAAGGACTGCTTCATGAGGTTGTATCAGGGTGCCAGCTGGAATTGGAAACGAGGGCTTCTTTTTCGAGGACCCATAATTCTCTCCTGCTATTTTTCGATTGTCGGAGACGTCTTGTGTCGAAGACTGCGCCATGGCGCACATTTTGAGGATGATAGATATAAGTTTGTTCCTAGCACGAGGTCACCACTGATTTTGTTCCTACGTTGCAGCGCTACCCTGCACCACTTGAGGACCATTCATGCATATCAGGCCTCCACGTCTAGGAATAAGCATGAGGAAATGTTATGAGATAAAGGACTGTTTGAAAAGTCTCTGGGTTATGAACAGTATAAAAGAAGGAACTACTTGCAGTTTATGATACTACGTTGCCATACTCAGGATGAAGGCACTGCATACGGTAGTGTTCAGCCGGGGAGTAATTGAGGTTGGATTGAACTTCATAAAAGATGATTCATTTTGCAGTATTGCGACAAGCACACCTCATGAAAATCACGATGTCTCCGTCGCAGTCCTGACATTACTCTACACTCCGATTTTTTGTACGGTTCGAGTCGAGACCGGTGCAGCTGTTAAGGTTACTTACTCGCTCTGTTGCAGCTCGAGAGCTTTATCAGTGACTCAGCAGAGGTAAGCTTGAGTACGGTTGTCGCTTGTGGCCACATCCTGATCCTGTGCGGAAGAGACCTTGGCCAGCTTGTAGTTGTAGAAGTCGCATTTGTTGAGAAATGGCAGCTCATCGTTAATGAGCAAGAATTATAACTCTACGCGATCTACTCTGGTAAGCAGACACCTATGCATGTGATTCTGGTCGCAGACTGATGCGCAACGTTAGGACCTCTTGAAAGTTGGTGGAGAACTGGGTCCGAGCGCCGACCGACCTGAGAGTTGCCTTGGTGCGGAGCTGTAGCGGATCATGATGATGATGCATATTCTGGGGCAGATTGCGTAGGTATGTCTACTTCGTCCACTTGATCCCATCAAAGGTAGACCAGCTCTGAACCAAAATTAAGCTGTGGAAGCCATCGTGCATCGTATTGCCCCTATCCTGACCGAGATGAACGCCGTACACAGTGGACAATGCTTTCAGATGTCAGAGCAGGGATGGCGTTAAGGTCCCGGGGAGCTTGGGCCTGATCCCCGGATCGAGTAAGATAAACAGCCCCGGAACCTGGTGAGATGCTCCGACAGCTCGCTGGGTCGACCCTTGGCTAGATGCACTGGGTTAGAAGCCACTCTGCCTAGTTGTGCTAGGAGACGGCGTATTGGTTTTGGCTCGCGCTAGCAAGTCGCGATTGGACGAAGTGGCTGCACCAAATCGCCTACGTGGGCAGGAGGACCTTGATGATTTGATTGCCAAAGCTACCGTATGCGAAGTGGTACGCCGACTTGCGTATTTGCTTCTGGTGGTGCCGGGTTACAGGCGAGACCGTAGTGATCACTCTAGTGGCACTCAAATACGTACCGAGACCGTGTGGTGGCACAGAAGAAACAAAGACACTTGGCGTAAGCTGCGCGAGGTATGTGACGCGGATAAGACATCGCACGACCCTGAAAGTTACCTCAGGAAACAAATAATGTTGTTGCGCATATCATGTTGGGCGACGGCTTCACTCTTCAGTCTCCGTCCCACAGCTCACTCTGGTGGAAGAGCTTGATGTTTGAAACTCCGATTGAGGCAGCGACTTAACTTATTTTGGGAGCAGCACCGGGCATCAGAATGCTCCTGCTTGACGAAACAGTGAATGCGAGATCACTACCAAATAGTAAGAAGCAGAGGTGGAAGGTGCCCCCTGCATTGATGCCCCACACCACCTTCTCATTCCTGCCGGTATGCGAGCTACGAGTGGGTTTAGGGTAAGCACTGCGGCGGATGCCTTTGCCCGGGAAACTCGACGCCGCTGGAAGCCCGCCCCATGCTGGAGCCTGGAACATGGTAAATCGGCCACTCACACAGCGCACCAGAGATAACCAACGGGGCGCGCTCAGGCGGACGCCCAGAAGCCCAGGCGTGCTGGAGCCTGTAAAAGTGCAGTTGTGAGCCTGCCGCTGCCTGTACCCACCCACCAATGTCCACCAAGCTGCACCCACCCACAGTGACCACACCACCATCATCCCAGCACGACAACCACCTTTATCCAGTGAGAGCCGGCGCTGATGACTGGGCCACTGGGTCCGATCCCCTACTTCGTCTGTTGCGCAACCAAGGCGTGCGTGAGTGCTACGGCGAGGAGAGAGAGGCCCATCGCCCACTTCCTCTCGATCCCTCATTCCACCTTCGCTCGCTCTCATTGCAATCCGCCCCTTTCTACTCAACAACAACACAAATCACTTGGTATCGCGCTCATTCTCTCTTGTTTGTCGCTTCGCTATTCGCATCGCAACAAACTCAACATCTCTCGAGGCTTTCATTAGTTTTCGACTTCTTCATTCCCATTCTACTTTCTCTCACTCACTCAACTTGTCACCTTTTCTTCTCAACTCTCACTCGGTCGGAGGCTTCGCGCGCGCAACCTCATAACGGCCTCATCAGCGACGATCTTGCTGCTTGTTCGCCCTGCGACAAGCACCACTCTTGCTGCGACAAGTCTCTCAAGCCTGGACGTGGCCGCATCATCACCTCCCGTTTGATCGCCCGCCCCAGTTTTCTGTCTCCCCCTTGCTTGTCAAAGTGTCCACTTGCGTGTCACCGTCGCACTTAGTCAGCTGCTGCCTCACCCGCTCTGACGCAGCTTGCCCCAGCACCTTCCAAAGTCCCCCAAAGCTACCTGCTCATACGCGCTTTCGGGCTCAAAGCACACCAGATCAACCAAACCCTCGACGTGCTTCACAAGCAGAATCTTCACCAGTTACCAGACGTCACAGAAGGACACATTAACTTGCTGCCTGCCTGTGACCTGTCACTGTCAAAGTCATTCACGGTCGCCTCTGGTACAAGTCGCTGCCGCTCGCCTCTTTCCACAGCCTTCGCTCATGTTCCGCTTCTGGTCATCCGATTCCCGGGGTAGCGAACGTAGCGACCAGCTGACTGAGGCGCACCACTCAACCATTGACCTGACTCAGCCACAACAGCCGCAGACTTCACTCCAGGAACACCAACAGCGCCCAGCTGTGGCGCCTGTTGACTTTTCTTCCACGATCTCCTCCTTATCGGAAGTGGCTTCAAAGAGGAGAAGACCTAGCTTTGACGACTCCGATGACAACTTGAACATGGAGGAACCCGCTAAGCGGGCCCGCACCCGCGACAGCGCATGCGAGATTGATTCGCCCAGTGCAACGCCTGAGATGGATATGGACATTTGCTCACCTCCGTCGACCTTGGAACGTGCTCGTGATGCTATCAATCATCAAATTGGGCTCGAGGTGCTACTGAAGCATGATGAGCTTCGTTTAATCAATCAGGAACTGGCCAAATGTCAAGTTGCTCTTGAGCAGCTCCGTCGCTGCCACCTCATCCCTTACCCGACGGCCTGTCCAACCCCTGAGCAGATGCTCGACATCAGTTCTGGCAAGGGACCTGCCCTACGTTCGCAGTACGGTGAGAAGGTACCTCAATGGGCACCCCCGTTCGGTGTTGCCGACGGCCCCTATGCGAGGCACTACGCCAAGTGGCTCATACCTGATCCTGCTTTCGATGGCGTTGAGCCTGAGTGGCAGTTCACACCCGAAGCGACAAGAGCCAGGAACTCATTCGCCGAGGGTCGTACGACACGCAACAGCTTCACGGAGCCCGGGCCTGCAAGCAAGGGTCGCCCCTCACGCGCAAATGCTGGTGCCAAATTGCAGGCATTGTCCCAAGGCTACCCGCAGCCCAAAGAGAAGGCCGGACCTTGCGTCCTCAAACGTTCCGATGGCAAGACTGTCAAACTTGTTTGCATCGACTGCCACCGGGATAATTTCTCGAGCACTCAGGGTTTCATCAACCACTGCCGCATAGCCCACAAACGCGACTTTAAGAGCCATGACGAGGCTGCCATGCAGAGCGGCCAGCCCATTGACCAGGAGTCTGCGGTCGCTGTCACTCAGAAGAACATTCCGGAGAAGGTGCCTGGGTCAGCCACTGGTGCACCTGTTATTTCCTCAGTGATCCCAGCAGCAGTCCACCCATTCGCGAGAAGTGATATGTCGGATCAGCAAGCTTGTGCTGCGCTCAGGTCTCGTATCGCGTCCTCCTTGGAGTTGTACAACCGCGGCAAGCTGCCCGGTGTTACTGCCATTCCGGTGTCCAAATCACTCTCTGGAAAGCCTGTCGTTTCCGGCGCAACAGCTGATGTGCCACATCTGTCGCGTCTGTTGCAGAGTCGCAAATTCAATGGTAGCCTTGGTCAACTCGTCAGAGATGCTAAGACTAAGATCTCTTACGAAGATATCACCCCTGACGAGGATTCGGACGATGCGGAAATGTCAACCAACGAGAGTTCAAACGAGCGTGCACCAGTCGTCATGCGTGTTCCCGCAAAGAGCGCGAAGTCTCCTGCTCCCTCAGGCCCTGCCAAACGACCCACGAGCAGCAAGAGCCGTGCTCATATGACTTTTGTTCCACCGCCTCAACTTCCGCCCAACGCACTCCAGACATCTCCAAAGCCGCCAATGTCGCAGGATGACATTGACATGGAGGCCAACCTCAGTCCCAACACCCTGGTCAGCAACATTGCGCCTTCTCTTGTTAGCGACGATGGAGAGTACGACGAGTCGGACGATGCTTCATCTGTCTCCGGCGATAGTGCCGTCTTGGATGAAGACTCTGAGACTGACGTCGCTGAGATAACCTTGGACGACGACCATGATCACCGCAACATTGGGCGTGGCTCCGGTGCTGTGAGACTGAGGAAGGATGACGCTAAGCATGTCACTTTCATGAGTCCTGTACAGACCGCTGCGCAAGCCCGTCGGAAGCCCAAGGCGTGACAGGTACCAGTTCATCACTGATGCTTCTCTCCGTTCTTACCAAATACCTTGGACCGAGGCCACTTCTTTTTTTTACCTTCGACTTTCACGTTTACAACCCTACTCTTTTTATTCCACCTCAAACTGATCATCATGAGGCAAACTTGCTTCCATTGAAGATCGATCCTGTTTGCTTTTTGGCCCCTTGTGGCCACTGAGCTCCTTCCGATGTCACTTTTCTGCGAGCGTGCATTTCGGCGTTTCAGGGGTCTCGAGCAACGATGTTCTTGGTTTCGAATTATTTCATCCTTGGCTGTATAGACTGGGCCGTGTTTGCTATTCAAATTGCTTCTGAAAGCTTGTTTTGGCGCATTGGTGGTTGTTGGGCAAAGAGGCAACCGCTGCCACCTTCACAAGGAACGGGAAGGATGCACAAGTGGCAGTACTTGAGAGACACATCAGAAGAGAAGATTGAGCGCAACCAAAAAAGTTTTGGATGGTGGGCATGTTTTGTTCCCGATTGCAAGCTTTCTGTTGTATGAAATAGTGGGGAGACGGTGGTTCTGTACATTATCCCACGCCGTGCTTCGAAAAAGAAAGGCTTGCCAAGGTCAATACGAAATAGTGCTCTCGTTATCCTCGTCCAAGTGCAAGTCTATGATACGTGAACATGTAATTGTGCTTAGGTCTTCTTCGGTCACAAATCGCATTCTAGTTTCAACTGCGGCAAAGAAGGGTTGGCTCGATTTTTATGTGCATTATAATTGATTATTCCTCACAGATCGCAGGTAAATCCACCAAAACCTCTGAGCGTTCCTCCAGACATTCGTGCTTTACAGCAGCGCAACGATGGCACCGGCAACAGCAGCAATGGCACCACCAGCGTTCACGAACACCTCGCCAGCAGCCCCGGTCTCCTGAGGAGTCTCGGCCTCGAAGCTGGCAGTGTTGCTCTCCTGGGAGCCAGAGTCCTCGTCATCATCGTCAGAGGTGGCAGTGGGCTCGGAGGTAGTCTCTGTGCCAGTGCTGGTCGTGGTCGTCTTGGTCTTGGTGTTGTGGAGGGAGGCTTGCTGGCAGAAGACGAGGACTTGGTTCTGTGCTGGTGCTGCGCGAGAGTCGTTGGGGCAGTTGTTGTAGCACCTACAGGACGTCATTGTCAGTTTATGTGCTCATTTGGCGACTTGGGTTATTTGCAGTATTTGTTTGGGCGGAACTTACGTGGCGATGGCCTCGTAGGCGGCGCACAGGCAGTCATAGTCGGTGGACTCGCAGGCTTCGACCTTGTCGGTTTCGGTGCTCAGGCAACGCTCGACAATGTAGTCGGCATCACAGCCAGAGTCGCCTCCAGAACTGCTGTTGGATGTGGAAGAAGGAGCAGGAGCAGGGGCGGAATCGCTGGGCTCAAGGGGCTCGATGGTGGTCTGGGCAGTGACGCCGACGGCGAGAAGGGCGATGGAGAGGAACTTCATTGTGAATGGATTGAGTTGCTTGGTTGAGTATCGAGACTAGAGTAGATCGTCGAGGGTGAAGAAGTCGAGAAGATGAAGCGAATGTGGTCAACAGAACGAGTGTGTGTAGTTGGTAGTTGTTTGGTGAGATGAAGTCTGGAATGAGAAACTCGGCCTGGATCTGGGGAAGAGCCAAACTACTTTATTACGAGGTATGCCGGCACTAGGCCCTGGCCCTGTGCAGCAATGTTCACTTTCGGGGAAAATATTATGCAAGGGATGGGGAATACGGTGCTGAATGCAAGGCGTCCGTGTGGAGGAGAGACACGGCAGATGGCAGACAGCCAAGCTGGCTCGGGGCTGTCTGGGACAGTGTCTAATCATACACAACTTTGTTCTGACGAGATTCTTCTTCACTTTGTCAGTGACGCTTTGTGTTGATCATCGTGATCACGAGTCTGTCTGCTGTCTTGTGTTTCTGTTCACTAGCGAGGATTTTGTTAGGTCATCGTATTCACAATATGCTTGTAACTTGACCCTGGATGCTTAATACAAACACAATCGGAGCTAGTGCCACAGCCGAACGCCAATTCAGGGGCGCGATTGGCTCGGCGATCAGGGGATGGGCCGAGCGAAGTGAGCGGGAGATGGGCCAGGATGTTGCATGCCACGGTAGACCTACCGTTAGTGGATCTCATCTCATAGTCTGAACAGGGGGAGACGACTTTGACCTTGGAAGTGGGCAGATGGTCATGTTTGTTGCATGAATTGTTCATCTTGGTATTTTCTGCTCCTTTTCAGCGGATAAGAACTTTCTTGCATCCTATTCTTGAGAGGTTATCAAAGTCAGGATCAATGTTGTCCATGAGCCTGGAGGGAGCGTAGACCAACTCAGGCACAGCGCGGCGCGGCTGAGACGTGGCGTCGCGAACGGAACTTCCAGCGAGCGCCAAGCAAAGCCATCGCTGTGTTAGTGAAATTGAGCTTCATTTGGCTTCATTGCTTCTCCTCCCTCTGCCGATACCAGACTCGGACAGCCAATTCTACTGTGCGAGTAGGCGCACGGTGGCAAGTACAGCTATTCTCGTCGATCAGACCAAACATTTATATCCCACATGTTGGAGTTGCTAGTATACGATGTTGCACATGCACAGAAGGCTTGCAATGCGCCGGTCGGGCTTCCGATGGGGCACGGCATTCGGGAGGCGTCGGGACGGCTGCTTGCTGGGCAGGAGTCGAGATACACGCAGCGACCTGCGCGAGTGATTGTCATTGTACGGTTCAACAGGGCCAAACATCTTCACGGTAGCACTCTTCAGTGGTCGGCATCCATACGAGGTCGCACAGACGCAATGCCGTCTTGCAACTTCAATTCAGTGATCGACTAAAAGTGGTTTTCTCTCTGACTAGTCACTCGTTTCAGAGAAGACACGATGAGAGCTCGCCAAATCCTGCATGTCTGAGCATTCTTGAAGAAAATACCCAACTACAGTAACGTAACGTAACGTCGGGGACTTCGTCCATCGCTTCGTTGGAGTGTCAACACCGTAGCTTGACTGCACTACCATGACCTTAGGCCCAGACCTTCCTGAACTTCACCTCGAACTCGTCCTGGAGCAACTTGAATGCTCGATAGACGTCGACAAGGCCCTTGCCCTCGCCTGTCTCTTCGCTCTCGGCCTCGCTGTCTTCGGACGATGGGCTGTCCTCAGGCTCCACATCTTCTCCGTCCCAGCCTTTATCGTCATTCCATGAATCACTGAGCTTCCCCTTCTTCGCGTGCTTCTTCTCCTGTGAGGCTTTTGCAGGCTTCTTGGTCGCGTCCTTCGCGTGAGTCTCCTCTACGTCAAGCCGAGCATCTGTTTCCTCTTCCAGCACGTCGCCGGCATCCTGCACATCAAGCATAGCCATGTCGTCGAATGCTGCAGTACTCGGGTCCAGGAAGTTCGCAAGACTCGTGACGATGGTTGCGAGGACAAGTGAGAAGTCCTTCAGACGGAACCAAACATCGCCGCCCTTGATGCCGTTGTCGCGGACCAGTGCATTCATACCACCGTGCTTGAAGAAATCCAAGATGTATGCATTGAATGGCACCTTGGTCTCGTGAGGATGCATTGGGATGAATGGGATAGTTTCTCCCTCCAAGAAGACACCAGAACGAACTGTGTCACACAACTCTCCGACAGTATGGAACTCGTCGGTGAATCCTGAAAGAGCACTGAACGGGGACAGGAGGATCGTTGGAGGAAGTATCGGGAGCAACTTTTCCTGCTGCTCTGAGATCGGAGTCTTTTCCGGAGTGATAGGAAGCCTTGTGAGGGGTAAAATGTTGTCTGGCTTGGCCAGGTACTGATCGACATAGGTCCGCACATAGTTCTGAAAGATAGCTAAGGTCTCCTCGTTGTGACGTCGAATGATGCTGTCGGCTTCCTTCGGTATATGAGGCAGTATGGCGACCGATGGGGATCGATGGACTGTGGTCTCTAGCCATCTCTTGTCTTCGTAGCGAGTGCAAGGGATGCGACAAAACAGATGACACAATACTATCATGAGCTCGCACAGAAGATCTTTCCGCATCTCAACTCGCTGCACAATGCGTTCATATAGACTGTGAAACCAGCCGGCCTTCAGAAGAGAATGGAAGGCAAAGGCGGCATTTTCTGTGAAGTACAGGTGGCAAACAAGTCCGCAAAAGCCCAAAGGCTTGCCATCTGCGGATAAGAAGCATTGTCGCCGGAGGTACTCAATCGAGAATCGAAGGTGATGTTTGATCGACTGTTGCGCAGAAGGCCCTCCAAGATACAATCGTGTTTGCGTCAACAGCGAGTGGAAGGCCTTGAAAGCGTAGTCTGAGCCATTGGAACCATGGAGCAAATTGAATAGCCGTAGAACCAGGGTGACTGAGACTGGGAATTGGCCACGGAGATCTGGCAAGCGGGATGACATGATCTCCATGACACGAGGCTGGGAGATGCCATGAAACACGACGTTTCCGAGAAGGTCAAAGCCCCGGCGACCAACACGTCCTGACGCCTGCCTGTAGTTCAGTGCCGTCAGGAAAACTGAGTCGCCAACGAAGACAACAGTCTTGCACGGCATGTTGATTCCTAAAGCCAGAGTGCCGGTCGCGATGACTACAGTGAGAAAGCCCTTTCGGAACAAGATCTCGACCCTAGGGAAACCATGTCAGTTTGACCGCGGTTGCTTTGCCAAGCCATTTGCCGGACTTAAAGTTGGCGATATTGTCGATATATGCCTGCGTGATGGACCCCAAGACCGCGGCGGAGTGCGTCAACAAAGTGCTGCTTGATACCAGTGTATCGTAGCGCATGAATCATCTTATCCAGCTCCAATTTGGAGACCTTGGCAGAGTCCGCAAAACTGTATTCCTCGATCGGTGCATCCGGATCAAAACTAAGCCAAGGATCGACCTCCTTGCTTTCTTCATCCCGGATCAGGTCCAACTTGCTCGGCGCTGAGCCGTCTTCTTTCCGGCTTCCCTTCTTGGGAGCCTTGACCTTGGTCTTGGCAGCCCGATTTTGATGATTCTCGTAGTCTCGAAGCTTCTTCTTCCACAGCGGATCCCTCTCGCGATGATCCGATTCAGCAGCCTGAAGCGTGGAGAGTACTGTTGACATGAGGGTTTCACAGCCCATACGATCATAGTTGAAGAGGATAGCAGGGAGTGCTCCGTGCGAACGCAAGTCGATGAGGAGGGAAAAAGTCGACTTCACTGTCTCTGGGAAATCCAGCTTAGATTCAGGGGCTTTGGTCGCAAGACGTTGTCGAACTTCCCGGAACGCTATGGGCCGATCATTGATCCACGTCGACAGTTCTTGCTTGAGTGTACCTTCCCACTTCACGATATCGATCTTCCTGATGAATGCTGGCAGACTCCGTAACGGATTCAGCATGAGGTCAAATGGTTGTGAACCGCTGTGGTCAGTCATGGCCTGCCATAGATTCAGGCAATCCCGGGGCTCCAGTCCAACATCCTCCAGCACATCCTTGCTTCTGCGTCGCAACATGTGGTTAACACCATGATGATACCCCATCAAACCAGGCTATGTACTTACTTGTTGATCATCGCTCCGATGGGATGAACGAAGTGGAAGCGCTCCGAGACATCGCTATCAGAGTCTGAGCCAGGGATCGGGGAGGCGTTCGACAGGAGAGAGACCTCGAAAGTCCTGGGTTCGTGGCAGCTGATACATAAACTTTCGCAGATCAGAATATCTCGTGGAATGAACCACCATCTCAAGATCGAAACCTTTGGCCTCTTGTGAAGCCGCCAGCCAGTCCCTGAACTCGAGTGGATTGCCAATTGTTGCGGACAGCGCGATGATTGGGCAAGGAGATAGAAGTAGCAACTGTTCCCAGATAATGCCGTCTTCAGCTTGTCCAATGCAGTGGACTTCATCGAAAATGATTCGCTTGACTCGGTAGGACCATGAAGTGCTACTTTGAGCGTTGCAGGGTGCCAGGAGCATGATTTGGAGAACATGAGGGACCGTGACTAACACCTGGCATCCGGTTGGCTTGTTCACAAGGTAGTCGCGCGTATGAATCGCCCACACTGAACGGCCTTCCTTTCGGTAAGACTTCGAGAACCTTGCCTGGATCTCGGCAGCGATCTGATTCACAAGCGCCTTGGTTGGCGCAACGTGAACGATGACATCGTCGTCATTTGCCTATAAGATCTTCTTCATCGCATAGAACGAGATGAAAGTTTTACCCGCCGATGTGGGCGCGACAACGAAGAGACTTCTGTTTCTGTCGATTGCATCGAGAACCTTGCGTTGCCATGCATCAGGTTTGAACGGAACCCGTGCGTCCGGGGTAGGATCGAAGCTACGCTCCAAATAAGGACCACAGTATTTGAGCTGGAAGGAGGTAGCATCGCTTCCAGGCAATTCGAGGGCCTTGAAAATGCTCTTGATATGGGTCTTGAAAGGCAAAGCTCTATCCGCATCGCTTGGGCCGTCTTTGACGAAAGGAATGTGCAAAGCAGCGGCCAACGATTCCAATTGCTTCCGGCTGGCGACCGTTTGAGCAAACTTGCTCATATCGACCGCATGAGAACGCAGAAGAGCAAGAATGCTCATATCTTAAGTTTCGATAAAGTTAGCAAGTATCGAGTCTAGAACCTAAGCGTAGCATATCGTTGCGACCGCGGGGGGGTGTTTGCATGAGTTTTGACAGCGTGCTGCAGATGTACAACTAAAGCTCCGCACCGATGACCTCTTTGCCGGAGGCAGAGATATCCTGAAGATACCTGCTCGCCTGGACATATCTCTTGTGGGCAGAGTCGAGACTCTCAAAGTTTTGGCATTGCTGAGCAAAGAATTTGACCACTGCTTGATCTCGAACTGCTTCTTTGCTGGCCTTGACTTGCTTCGCCGCTTCGAGGGCCTTTGTCTTGCCCCCCTTGATGTGCTGGCCACCTACTTTGCTGCTCTTTTTGGGTGGCCGATTTGTCAAGTCTGCTTCAGCTCCGGTCCCTTTGCTACGGCTCATGGTGGGCTGTCGTGGTCCGGAAGAAAGGTTGCTCAAGACAACAGTTTCGGGATCAATGTTCCTTCCTGAAGCATTAGTGAGACTTGCTGAGTACGTTATAGTATCAGCTATGAAGCGCTGGTCCTTGCGAAGTATTCTCCAGCTAGACAGTTGCACGTGTTTCGGATCGATGCCTTTCTTTGCATTGTGCCAATGTGAGGTCTGTCGAAAGATCTTCGCATCCACGGGGTCTGGAGCAGAGGTGTTGGAAACGTCTAGGCGGATCTCGTCCGAGTACGAATCAATAACCGGATGACTGAACGGCAACACGCAGAATTTCTAATCCTGGGTCTTTTGATCGGACAATCCTGCTGATGCAGCATCAGGAGCTGTACAGATCTTGCGTTTGAGCTGTTCCACACCAAGTTCCTCATCACGCGTACAGGGCCTCGAAGGGCTTGCCGATAGCTCATTGATTAGCCAGTCGTCGAACTCCTGCAAGTTGCTGACCGCGAAGGCAGGCATGATGTCCACAGAAGCGAGATGGCTGATGATTTCGGCTTTGCTTCGTATGACGAATACAGCGACTAGGCTCTCTAGCTTCGACAGAACGTATGTGAACAGTGCACCGTCGATTAGATCGCAAACACTGGATGAGGCCAAAACCTTCAGCCCTTGAGAGCATTGATGCCGGATCAAAAGCCTCGAGAAGTCTGGACCGGTGCGGAGGAAGTCTTCAGCTTCCGCGTCCGATGGCCCTGTAGGATTTGGCAATGACCTCTGAGCAAGCTCACTCCTTTGCATTATCTCAAGGTGAATTAGCAGCGCTGCAACGTGCCTTTGGGCCGAGAGGTCTGCTTTCAGCTGGAGGAGGCGAGCACAAGCCAGCAGGGTGACATCTTCACGAAGGGTGTGCGGATTACTGGCCTTCTGTGGCGCCATGACTTTTCGACTGGCTTCCAGATTTTGGACCAGTTGAGGTCCGCAGGAGAAAGACCAAGGCTGGAAGAATCCTCGATAATTGTGATGGGCTCTGTGGCATGGGCTTCGCCGACTACATCAACATAGACCTGTCGAGATCAGCACTGTGCAGTCACGGTATGCAACGGAATTCGACTCACTTTGGTGCCTCGAAAGTCCAGGTGATCCAGGAAGGCAAGGCTATACCCTCGCTCGGCAAATGGGCGCAGGGCAATTGCTCGATCATCGCCCACGTCTTCACACGTGTCAAAACCCTCGATATTTGAACCACGGAGACACATGAAGAAATGTAGGCTATGCTTGCCAATGTAGTCCTCAAAGCCCTCCTCCTGAACGGCAGTGAAAACATGGCTGAGTTCTGAACTAAGGTCATCGTCGGAACTCCCCGGATCACCTTGGCCAAGCTGGTGAATGAGAACAGCACGCAGCAACATGTATTTGTGTCGTTCACGCGGTGCGGAGTCAGGCACGGCAAGATGCTCGTGTGAGTCGAACCAGACGATGTGGAACCCTCGTTGCCGGAGCATTAGCAGGAAGGTCTCGACGACGTGAACAGCATGTAGGAGCTGGAAGCCATCTGATGCATCATTAGGTTCTGAGAAAATTCTATAACGCATGGGACAGGTCCGCACCTTGGAAGTCAACTTGGGCCTTTGGCACGCAATGAGCGATCAGGGATTCGCCATGGATGGCGAAGAGATCATTGCCCGCGTAATCGCAGACCAGGTCAACTCGGAGCGCATTCAACGATGATTGCCACTGCGAAAGTGACGACAGAGACTCCTCGTCTCGGAGCCTCAATGAAGATGTTCCTGCCATCTTGGGCCCAACAGATCTGATTCTCGGCCCGGCTTCGGCGAGAGCACCGGTTCCGTTGGCACTGATGTGCAAGGGACTGGCAAGCGATAGATCGCGACTTGATAGTGATGGGAAGACCTTGGTATCTGGAGTTCACAGCGAGGTATGTTCATCCAACGAAGGCGTGAGAAATGGAAGACCCTTTCGATCAAGAGAAGAGAGAGGTCGAGACATGAGCGAACACAGACGCACGGCAAACGAGCCATGGTGACCGATGTCTCATGGTGGATCCAAGAAAGCAAACAACCGTTGACAGGTGTCAAAGTTTGTTATCATGCTTCACGGAAGTAATTGATTCACGACCACTGCGCGACAGCGTACGGCTGCATGACAGTGTTGGTGACTGTCAACCGGCAGGCGGATGCACTGGCGCACGATAATCAGGCTGACCCGATTACGCGTGTGATCGCGGCTGCTATTAAGGAGATTCGCATCGGTGAAGAGGAAGAGTACGAGAATATCCTCCGTGAGTTGATGAAACGCGTTGTTGGGTGACATGGCTCCTTCTAGACGTAGCTGCCAGGTCGTCGCCAAACTGAACCTGCCTACTGGCACCCAGAGCAAGATTATGCCGGCTTCCATCGGAGTACCATACCAAATAGGGTCAAATTGTAACTTGCGTTATTATATACACAATGTCAGTTACTATACTATTTACGATCTCGTTTACTGTTCCATCTACTGTTTTATCTGCTCTCTTGTTGGATGATTTGCCAACACTCTACACACTATCTTTTATTGATCAACGAGAGCTCGAATGGTCTTCTACTCTGGCTACTTGCAAGGCAATGCTGGACGGTGAGCTTGAGAAGAGAATTATCTTTATCTGGAAGGCAGCTCAAGTCTCTTCTTTCGTTAAAATCAGCCATCCAATCTTGGTAGAAAGTACTGCCTGATTTTCAAGAGGTTGTTGGAGATGAATAGGCCAATGACCTGGTAGCTTGAGACTGTAGCCTCGATAGACCCCGCCAACCCCTGGTGCCTGGCCGCTGCCCCTCCAACCGTCGACGTCCAAACGTCGTCATCAGCGTCCCTCTTGCGTATCATACTTCAAAGCTGCAAACTTGCTGTCAACACCTGTCGCGACCTTGCCGTTGGTTTATTTTTCACCAACTCTACACTGAGAGAAAGATGGCTGCTCCCACCATCGCTCTCGAGCGCATTCTCGCTGCTGTACCTGCCACTACCCGAGGGCAGCCAACGCCTCTCTCTGTAGACTCTAAGGGCCAACGCATTGCTTATGCTGTACGCAACGCCGCCTGATCACCCCTTATTGATATAGTCATGCTAAAATCTTGAGATAGTCTGGAAAGTCCATCTTTGTGCGCTCGATCGACGACCCATCCGACTGCAAGGAATATACCGGCCACACGGCCGCAACAACCGTCGCTCGATTCGCTCCCAATGGCTTCAAGGTTGCCAGCGGTGATGCCACTGGCATGCTGCGCGTCTGGGAACCTGAGACCATTGAAAGTACAAGAGGAGAATATGGCATCATCTCGGGGCGACTGACGGACATCGCTTGGGATGGCGAGTCGCAGCGTGTGATCGCAGTTGGAGACGGACGGGAGCAGTTTGGACGCTGTATTACTGCCGACAGCGGTAATTCGGTGGGAGAAATCATCGGACACAGCAAGGCGGTCAATGCGGTAGCCATGAAGGCCCAGCGCCCGTTCAGGGCTGTGACTGTGGGAGACGACTCCAACGTTGTTTTCTACCACGGGGCCCCCTACAAGTTCAATGAGAAGACCACACTACACAAGGGCTTCGTTCTAGGTGCAGCTTACAGTCCAGACGGGTCTTCGTTTGTCACCGTCGGTGCCGACAAGCGGATTCAGCTATACGATGGAAAGACAGGCGAGCCTACCAAACAGGTCGGCGAAGGAGAGCATACCGGCAGTATTTTCGGCGTCGCATGGTCACAGGATGGGAAGAAATTCGCCACAGCAAGTGCTGATCAGACTGTCAAGCTGTGGGAGGCCGAATCTGGCGGCCTCTTGCAGACCTGGCAGCTGGGTGACGGCGCTGATGTCGGCAATCAGCAAGTCGGTGTCGTTATCCCTTACGGCCGAACCGACGGACTCATTATCAGTATCAACCTGAAGGGCGAGCTCAACTATCTGAACGAGGGCAAAGACACCCCGGTGCGAGTGGTCAATGGACATGGCAAGGGTATCACAGCGCTCAGCGCCGGCTCCGATGGCAGTGGCTCGACACTCATTTCAGGCAGCTTTGATGGCCGCGTATGCCAGTGGGATCTTAAGACTGGGCTTGCGACCGCTCTTGATGGCCAGGCTCACACCAACCAGGTCACCCAGTTTGCTGGAGCCTCAGGGAGAACATACTCTACCGGGTGGGACGACACTCTTCGCACAGTGGATGAGTCTGCCAAGACCTTCCTCGGGGATGCGGTCAAGCTTTCGGGACAACCCAAGGGTGTTGCAGCAGCAGGCAGCCTCCTATACGTGGCTACAGCAGGTGGCGTCGCTGCCTACTCTGACGGCAAGCTCGTCAAGGAGACATCTTTGAGCTTCACACCTGGCGCCATTGCAGCATCGGGTTCATTTGTGGCGATTGGAGCTGACAACAACGCTGTCAAGATCTATACCTCTGACTCAAGTGGCGCTTTCCAAGAGACCAAGACCTTGACCAATCCCACGGGCACCATTTCCACCTTGGCATTCTCCAAGAACGGGGAGCATCTTGCAGCTGGTAACAGTGTTGGAAAGATCTATGTGTACGCCACCAGCTCCTGGGACCTCGTCGCGGACCGGTGGTCTGCTCATACAGCACGTGTGATGTGCATTGCCTGGGACGATAGCGGCGCATATGCTGCAAGTGGCAGCCTGGACACAAATGTGTTCGTTTGGTGCCTGGAGAAGAAGAATCAAGGAAAGCGTATTAAGGCACCAAATGCGCACAAAGACGGCGTCAATGGAATCTGCTGGGTGGCTGGCGGCAAGGTCGCCAGTGCCGGTGGCGATGCATCCGTAAAGATCTGGGGCGTGCAGAACCTGCCTTAATTCTATCATCAGGAGGCTAAAATATGGTGCATTATTTGTGTAGCAAGCGCTGGGTATATCATTAGGACAAGATATGTCGCAAAGGGCGGTGGCCTGCTCCCCATGCCTTCTGCAGTATATCGCACACCGCTTCAGGCGTGCCAATGTGAACCACCATGCCAACGTCCAAAGACGGGATCGTTATGACTTGAACCAGTACGACCACGAGCACATTGACAAATATGGCCCACGCACCTAGTCATGTGCCAATTGAGCGTTTTGTGCCTTGGTGACCTCTTCCGGTCCAAGTGTCCATAGGCTGGTCGACCCGCCTGAGGGAGTGATGGAGTTTGCCGGCCATCGGCTTTGGTTCTTCTCGGCCAGGCGCTCGGATTTATCAATTGCCTCCTCAAGTTCGCCCAAACTGTAATTTGTTAGTAATCTCAAGGGCTTTGAAAATAACGTAGAAGGCCCTACTCTGCAGTGCTGGCAATTGCATACCCTTCACGGGCTAAATGGGCTGCCATTTCGGCTTGGTGATTGTCCAAGAGGGCATCGTTTGGGACCACCACCAGAGGTACGCCAATCTTCCACGCATCTAAAATGCTTCCAGTACCTGATGTATGATGGTCAGCACGTGTGATGCCTTCAGAATCACTTGAGGCGTTGCTTGCCTGCGTGAGAGATGATCAGGCCCTGCTTTCGACCCTCCGCTTCTTTGCAAAGCACCATTTCCTCCTTCATCAAGTTCTTACGCAGGTCGAATACTTCGACATGAAAGCCTTGCGGCAAATCTTTGGAGCGACGTGATAGCTGCTCACTTGCCCATGCTTGATCTGGCCCGCATTGTAGCCTGAGTGAAGTGAAACCTCGTTTGTGTAAGACGTCCCAGAAGGTTGGTGTTAATGCAATCGAAGTCAAAGTCTGGAAGCCGACCGTGGCTCCAACAGTGACGAGGCAATACCTTTCCGGCTTCGAGCTGGCCATGTTTCTCGACGATGCATTGCTTGCCTACCGATGTCACTTAGTGGATGCTGCCTCTACAGAGAGCTACGAGTTGGGGATCGTAGGTGTGGGGCCGCGCTGGTGTCGAGCGCTGCAAGCCTACAACCCTGGCTAGCACGCTGGCTGTGGCTGATTCTCGGTTATTTCGCCGTCGCGCGATCCCCTTGTGCACGTCGCCCAAAATTTTGGCTGTCTCCCAATGCTCATTACAAGACCACGACCAGGAGCTCCGAAGCTCCAGGACAACTCGAATCTTCGCAATGGCTGCGGCACCGCATGCACTTCGGGCGTGTCTGCTTGCATGCAGACAATCAATACGACCGGTGGCGATTGCTCGGCCCCAGCCTTTAAGCCTACCAAACCGATACCCTCAGCGAGCCTTCACATCAACGACGCCAAGATTGGAGGAAAAGGAACCTCTGGAAGAAGAGGATGATGGCCCAAAAGAGGTGCTCAACCTGAAAAGGCTTGACGAGGAAGTTCTCAAGGGTGTCGATGTCGAAATGGAGTCACAGCTCGATCAACTGGCCAAGATGAACAACGCCAACGACCTTACGGAATACTTCCAGCGGGAGATCGATCAGGACCGTGCAAATCGCATGGAGGACAGGGATCTTGATGAGTCGCTCAAGAAGATTGAGTATGGCGAACGACCGGACAAATCATCGTTGTGGTACGACGACGAAGATCCTTACACACACACAGATGAGGAGCCCTTCGACGAAGACGATATCACTTCGATGGCCCATGGCAAGCTCGAAGAGGTCAAAGAGATGAGACACTACGCCCGTCTCGCAGTTTGGGAGATGCCCCTTCTTGCTAGTGAGTTCGGACATTATGCGAGTCACGATGTCAAACAGTGCTGACCTTCACCTCACAGAGCTTGCAAAACCGTTCGAGCCTCCAACTGAGAAGCAGGTTCTCCGATGGCGATACACCGACTACATGGGCGACAACCACCCTTCCGAGCGCAAAGTCGTAGTTCAATTTGCCCCCGACGATCTCGGACTTACTCCCGTCCAGACCTCGAAGCTGAAGAAGCTTGCTGGTGCACGCTACAACCCCGACACCGAAATCATCAAGATGTCGAGCGAATCATTCCAACACGCCGCACAGAACAAAGCCTATCTCTCAAACCTCGTTGACGATCTGGTTACAGCAGCGAAGGACCCCAAGGATACATTTGAGGATATCCCGCTGGACACGAGGCACCACTCCAAGAAGGCCAAGCCCAAATTCCCCGTCCACTGGCTCATGACTGAGGAGAGGAAACGCGCGCTTGAGGGTGCATGGCAGCAGGCGATGCTGGAGGACGGCAGGAGAGCTCAGGCTGGTGAGCTGGTGGACGGAGAGCAGAAGATCGAGTCTTTCTTGAACCAGAAGTTGGCTGAGCAACAGAGGCTGAAGCTTCAAGAAGAGAGGCAGGCGGAATTAGTCGGCGCTGCCCAGAGCACAGGCATGAACTCGCGCAATAAGTCGCGAGTGAGGCGGTAGACTACATGGTGGAGTCCTGTATTATTGGCTACCTGTACATTATAGAAAAGCGCCGCGAATGCGCGTTGTAAGAGAGCATGGTCGCAAGCTAGACCTAAATGTGTAAGGATTGACATGTGTACAAGTACCCCAATTGCTGACCGGACACCGGATACTCCAGCTTCCCCGCAATCCCAGCTCAGTCCTGTTGAACGTCTGACGCACAGCGAATAGAGTTCCCTTCTTGGAAACCTGACGAGAGGGGTGAAGATGCGCATGCTTGTGCCCAGTTAGGTGCCTCGGTACTGGGGACCACCCATCTTCACGCTGAAGTGGGGTTCAATAAATCGAACATCGACAGAAACATCCTGCAGCCATTATAGCCTGAAAGTGCTCATGCCTTTTTGTCAGTACCAGCACCATCTGGCAGGCGCTCTGCATCTGAGCTGGAGGCGCATGAAGCTGCTGTGGGGGCGGGCCGTGCTTAAGGGTGATTCATGAACTCCGAGTCCGAATATATGTAGGACGAGACGTTCCTTTTTCAAACACTCGCACTCGGACCCTTCTGGACGCTGTGCGTACTTGAACGACGAGATACCCCGACCTGACATTTGCTTGCCAAGTCTGCCTTAATCATTTCACCAAAACCCTCCGAACGTTGCATCGGAGCCATTGCCAAAGCTTCACATCTTGCTCCGGACACTTCGCGGGCGAGTCTAGATTGTATCGGCCAGCTACAGTTCGCTCTGAAGCTCATCTACTTCTCTGTCGAGCTTTGGTCGTCCTGTGCTATTTCTTGGCCGGCCTTAATCTGCACCGTCTGAAGCTTTAAGACATCTCACACCATGGCAGCAGTACAGCACAAGCCCTTCGTGGGCACGCCAGTCCCTGAGATCTCATCTCGAATCTCGACGCTGCGCACTACTTTCCGCGCAGGCCGTACCAAGCCTTTCTCATATCGCATCAAGCAATTGCGCAAGCTTTACTGGGCCATTGCCGACAACGACGAACTGCTCAAAGATGCCCTCTACAAGGACATGCGCAAGTGCGGCTATGAAGCCACCCTCCACGAGATCGCCTGGACTAAGAGTGCCATCATGGATCTTATCGACAATGCTGAGACGTGGCTGAAGGGCGAGCCTGTCGTGGGCATGCCTTTCCAGGCGTGGGCTATGCGCCATCACATCCGCCACACGCCAATGGGACTCATTCTTGTTATCGGCGCCTTCAACTTCCCACTCATGTTGAACATCTGCGGCCTTGCTGGCGCAATTGCTGCTGGTAATTGTGTTGTTGTCAAGCCGTCTGAGAGCGCTCCAAACTGTGCAATGGCTATCAGAAAGGTCATCGAACAGGCGCTCGACCCGGAGGCGTTTGTTTGCGTTACCGGCGAGGTCGCTCAGACTCAGGCCCTTCTGGATAACAAGTTCGACAAGATTGCATTTATTGGTGGTACCAAAGTAGGAACTATCATTGCGAAGAAGGCCGCCGAGACCTTGACACCCGTTGTCCTCGAGCTCGGTGGTCGCAACCCTGCATTCATCACGCGTAATGCCGATGTGAAGCTTGCAGCACGCAGACTCATGTTCCAAAAGACCATGAACGCTGGTCAGGTGTGTTTCTCGCACAACTATGTTCTCGTTGAGCGCTCCGTTCTTTCAGAGTTCATCTCCGCCGTCAACCAGCAATTCCGCGTCATGTTCCCGAAAGGACCGAAGGAAAGCCCGGATTATGCACGCATCGTCAACGCAAGGGAGTTCGGGCGCCTGAAGAAGATGCTTGACGGGACGAAGGGCAAGATCGTCATGGGAGGCAAGATGGATGAGGAAGAGCTCTTTATCGAGCCGACAGCTGTGCTCGTTGACGATTTCGAGGATAGCATGATGGCACAGGAGAGCTTCGGACCCATCTGGTCCATCATGGCTTGGGACTCGCTGGATGAGGCTGTTGACATTGCGAACAATGTCGATCCTACGCCCTTGTCACTGTTCACATTTGGAACAAACGAGGAGAACGAAAAAGGTGCGTGCTCTCCATAATTATCGAAGTGATGTGCGTGCTAACATGAATGTAGTACTGGCAAGTGTCACCTCCGGCACTGCGAACATCAACGAAGGCTGTGCTCACGGACAGTTCCACCCATCTCCGAACTGCGGTGTCGGCAGCTCCGGCACAGGTCAACTGAACGGCATCTACTCCCTCAAGACTTTCTCGCATCAGCGAACCGTTGCGAAGGGTCTGCCTAGCTGGCTGGAGAAAGCGGTTCGCGTCAGGTACATGCCATACCAGTACTGGAGACTCGAGCAGCTGCAAAAGATTGTGGCCAAGAAGCCGAACTTTGACAGAGATGGTAACATCGTCAAGGGCTTTTCGTACTGGACCAAGGTTGTGCTGAGTCTAGGAGCGAAGTCGGCGAAGGGGCTGGTCTTGAGATGGGGAGTGTTGTTGGCGGTAGCTTTCGCGCTTGGTATTGGTCCTGCTGGCTTGCCGTTTCTCGCAGCGTAAGCTTTCGTTTGGCTGGGACTAAGTCGGGGATGTATACTCATGTAACATGACATTGATTGAACTCAAAGATTGCATTTTGAAGGTTGGATTGTGCACATTACCAGGTACTCATTTGACGATACCTTTCTATATCGACTGCGTGCTCAACTGTAGTCCATCTGTGCTTCTATTTGCCGGCCAAGGCTGCAGCCAACCTCTTCCCCCTCTCGCCACCCAGGAACAGCTCATCCTCCATGCCCTCTCTTGCGATTTCTACTGCCTCAGCGTACCCCTTTGTGACCATTTCCTCGTCGACCTTCACACTGTTCTCCACCAGTGCAAGGATGACACTTCGGATCCTCGCGATCTCCCTCATTGTCGGCACGTCAATCTCGTCATTCTGACTCGAGTAGACCTTGCTGCTGACTGTCTCCTCCATCCGGTTGATACCAGCCGCCTCTGCACTGGTCTCGCCCTCCACATGCTTGCTGATCCAGATGTAGCCGTTCACGCCGAGAAGAACATCGATCTTCGAGGCGCCATTGGCAGGCTCCATAGTCCAGACTTGACGCTTACTCCTCACAACACCGCCTCCACCTCCTGTACCTGTGACCGCCGCAAACACACCATTCCTCAGCTTTCCGTACTTCAAACTTCTCGTATGTAAGCTTGCCGCACCATCTTGGTGCAACTGCTGCACCTCAGCAACAACTAGATCTCCCTCGGCGAAGAAACTCCGGATCTGCAATTCGTCGGTCTCGGTACGCTTTCGAAGAATGCCTCCGGGGAGGTTGATGGCTGAGATCTGGAGAATCGCGAGCTGTGAGGCTGAAACATCGACTCGCCACCGCTTGGCTTGCACTTCAACAATACGACCGACGACGAGGTCACCGATCTCGGGGGTGTAGCGGGCGCGGAGAGGGCGGACGGAGAGGAGCTTGTTGGTTTTGGTGAGGGTGCCGGCGAGGGAGGAGGTGATGGAGGATGAGCCTGAAGGAACGTAGGTGCCGTGACCGC
Organism: Sarocladiaceae sp. CBMAI 1973; assembly: GCA_021347865.1. Classification (NCBI taxonomy): domain Eukaryota; kingdom Fungi; phylum Ascomycota; class Sordariomycetes; order Hypocreales; family Sarocladiaceae; species Sarocladiaceae sp. CBMAI 1973. The sequence continues at coordinate 210,417 of WNLN01000013.1, forward strand.
TAATTGTCTGTCAGTACAGTTCACAATCAATAAGACGTATGGAATAGCGAGCCTACCGCATGTATTGTGGGTTAGATGTAATAAGGGTGCCGGGCGTCAAAATCTCGTCAACATAGCCTTCTTCATCATCGTGGCTCGACCGCCGCCTCTTGGTCGCGCGCATGGACACATCGCCTTCCAGATCAGCGCCCCCGGCCGAATCTGAGTCTGAGTCCGAGTCGATATTGATATGTTCGTGCCGTGATCTTGGCGGGCCAGCTGGCTGTGGTCTGTGAATCGTGATAGGCATCTTGCGGATGGTTGCGTCGAAGCTTCGCACGGCCGCAAATGATGGCTTGGCCGCTCAATAAAGACACAAGTGGTAATTGGCGATTATTTGAAAGCTCTGCGATAGTTCTTCTTGATTCCGGGAGGTGAATGGCCGGTCGTGAATCGATCTGGGATGGTGATTGGTGGTGGGGTTGGAGGTCAGAAAAGTTGCATTTTCTGTTTGCGAAGTGGGATGGATGAACGATGATGTCGAGTGGGTTTTCAGTCGAGCGCGACGGAGTCTCAAAGCAGCATCACAATAAATTAATTGTGAAATTGAAAGATGAAGTAGAATCACCTTGAGAATTTCCGTTACAGAATATGGTACAAAATATAATACTGTGTCCGCATCGTACAATGCGCCAGGCCTGTGATTTGCCACGAGCCTTGATGACCCTGAACTTCGCGCAGAAAGCACTACTCACGCCTTCCAATACGAGCACGATATCGTCCGTGGCGCGCAAGCTCAATACTCATACAATTCCGTCCGAAGTGGCCTTTTACTTGATAGCGCGCCACAGGCCAAGGTATGCCAAACCCAGGGAGATGCCGATCACGCCAGCCTTCCGGCTCTTCATCCCAAACATTGTCTTCTTCTGGAGCAACAGCTGTTGATTGCGTTCGAGCTGCGACATGCCCGAAAAGTAGCTGTAGGCAGCCAAACCAAAGAATGCACCGCTCCCTAAGAGTTTGCTGAAGTCAGCAACTGTCTTGTTGCTGTTTGAGGCTCGGATAGACCATGGGTGCCATCCCAGTGCCGTAAACTTACCGACGACGCGGCAAGACAGGCAATCATCAGCCCCGTCTTGTCGCACTAGCTTGTGCACATCGTCTGGCTTCGATAATGAACCGACTGATGCCATCTTGTAATAAGAGTATGTTGTCAACGTGCTCAGGGTTGCGTGTAATTGAACAAGCAGAGGGGTAGGAAATGGTGAGATGAACTGGTTGTGGTTTGATGTTGGCAGGAGAAGCATATGCGACCAGGGTCAAAACTGCTTCATTCTTGCTCTCCCTCACAACAACGACAACAGCTTATTCCCAAGATGGGGACCAAACTCGCCACATTGACTCATAAAAATTCATGATTAGTATAAATGGCACTCACATGCTATTTCTTTCTAACGTCTTATGGCGGCCGTGGGGTCAACGAGACAGGCTACGATGTCTAGATGCAGCATCCAAACTTCACCAAGAACTACTTATAATGCAACCGAGTTAAATATCTAACCACAACATGGCATGAGGAGGTCCATAACGAAGCTTTCGCATTCTCAACGCAGTATCGAATCACAAGATATGATCAAAGGAGACACAGAATGAGCAGTGCCTCAGACCCTAACCCTTGAAATTAGTCAGCAGATCTCGCTTCGTCATAGCTTAAGCTGTCTCGTCGCGTGCTACATCGCTGCCCCTCGGCCAGAGCCAATCCCACTTGCAACTTCCTCACCGTCGAGAGAAACGGTGCAAGCTTCAAGATGAGCGGCGTCCTCGAGGCCCTTCACATCTTCGACGACAATAGGTGAGATTCTATGGTCACACTGATGCAATAACAAACTCACGCTCTAGCAGGAATTCCATCCTGTCGCATGTCTACGCTGGCCGTCCTCTCTCCGCATCCCACCTTCTGCCCCTCTACCTCGAACAACCGTCGCCGCGCCCGAACCTCATCTACCTTGCAAATACCAATCCGCCGACTCTCGTCTACAGCCTGACTCATGGGAACCTGCTTTTTCTCGCAACGTCCACATCTGATTTAGAACCTCTACTCGTCCTTGAGTTCCTTCACCGTGTCATCGATGCCTTCGAAGACTTCCTCGGCGCGCCACTGCTCGCAGTCAAGATCGAGAATAGCTACGATGTCGTTGCACAGCTTTTGACTGAGATGTGCGATGCAGGCATGATCAGCACAACCGAGCCAAATGCATTGAGAGAAGTGGTCGAGATCGAGGGCTGGGTTGGCAAGCTTCTAGGAAGCATCACTCTGCCAGGGTGCGCAATGGCTCGCATGCTCATGAGCAAAAGACATTTATTAACATTTGATCAGGCAAAAGCCGTTGAGCCCAAACTTCTCGAACTCAAGCGCACCATCACTGCTGGCTTCGAATGCACCTGCTCTGCCATGGAGACGAGCGAACGTACGCCACACATCCAATGAGATGTACGCCGATGTCGTCGAAACACTTTCAGTTACCCTCGCACCGTCAGGACGCCCCCTTGCAGCCTTCGCAAACGGCACAATTGCGTTCACATCAAAGGTCTCCGGCGTACCGGACATTACGCTCTCAATAACGAGCCCTTCAGGAAAGCACAACATCGAAGGCATAATGGAATTACCGGTCTTCCATCCTTGCGTCAGACTCAACAAATGGAAAGAGCGCCCTGGAGAGCTCAGCTTCATTCCGCCAGATGGAAGATTCATCCTTGCCGGGTATGAAGTGGACCTCCTACCGTTCACAAGCAGCAAGAGTGGTAGTTTGGGCGCGAATAATCTGAAGTTACCGGTCAACCTGGAAATGAAGACTGGATTGGGAAGCACTGGTTCTGATTTCGAGGTACGATTGCAAGTGAACAAGATCATGGGAACACAAACGTCATCGTCGGCCCAGAGCAGTCGAGGTGGTCCCGGACGACTTGGAAGCGGCCCTCATCCAGGGTCACCGGGAGCACCGCAGATCGATGATGTTACGGTCACAATACCTCTTCCTGCAGACGTCAGGAACTTGTCTGAACTTCGCCCGAGCAAGGGAGACGCAAGTTTCAATCCCGGTGAGAAGGTACTCGAGTGGCATATTTCCGCGAAGGACTTCTCGGGTCCGAGTTCTTATTTTGGCCTACGCGGGACCGTTGTCGGGCCCTTCGTCGACGAAGACAACGAGACGGAAGCCAATGGTTTCGGTCTCGATGCCGACTATTCTTACAACGAGCCATACCAGAGTTCATCAGGAAGAAAGAGCGACGGCGCCAACAAGAACGGAAGTGACGATGCCAAGGATGCTGCAAAGGTGGCTCAGAATAAGATATTGATGCCGAGCTCAGCGTCGGTCAGTTTTGCTGTCAAAGGCTGGCTCGCGAGCGGATTGAAAGTCGAAAGCATATTGTTAGATACCAGGAAGAGCAAAGGGTTAGGTGAAGGGGTCAAGCCGTATAAGGGTGTCAAGTACTTGACCGTAAGCAAAGGCGGCGTTGAGATTCGGGCATGATCTCAACTACCACGAGGCTGCATTATAGACGAGCGAATGACCATGACTTGAATGAATAATATATATAAATGCCTGCAATCAGTCTAACTGAAGTACAAATCTAGATTTGTTCGCTGCGTTGTCAGATATTCTTAAGGAAAGACTAGATATCCCACTACATATATAGCGTACGATGACCTGGCATTGAAAGTTCCATCTACTCAATTTGGACAACAACCTTGCTGAAATGCTTCTGATCCGCAAGGTATTGATAGGCTCTGGAATACATTAGCTTGGAATGAGAATCATCGAAGATCGAAAAGTCTTACTCTTTGAGTTCCTCCAACTTGAAGACGCGTGGGTCAAGAACGGGCTTGATGTTCGAGGCCTCAATGGCCCGGTTCTATCCATGTTAGTCACCGAACATCAGCTGCAAAGCGGACAGAAGCCGGTCAAGGATTGGACTGTTTTTCCATAGTACGTACCATGGCGTCGAACTGGTCTCGGCTGCCGACAACAATGCCCCTGACGATAGCCATGCTGGATAAGATCTGGGGGAAACTCGGTCCTGTCTCTCCCGGCCCGGCGATCCAGCCGACGATGGTAACAATACCGCCCATAGAGACGGCTTTCAGGCTCTCCGTCACAGTCAAAGAGCCTCCAACTTCGATGATGTGGTCGACACCCACGCCCCCTGTGAGCTTCTTAGCCTCCTCGCCCCAGTTAGGGGTCTCCTCGTAGTTGATGACATGATCTGCGCCGAGCTGCTTCAACTTCTCAGCCTTGGCTGCAGAAGACGTCGTGGCAATGATTCGAGCCCCTGCCGCCTTCGCAAACTGGAGGCCAGAGATGCTCACGCCGCCCGTGCCCTGGGTCAGAACCCAGTCGCCAGGAAGGACTGGTCTGAGTCCGTAAAGAGCATTCCATGCCGTCAAAGCGCTGCAAGATAGTGTACCAGCCTCGAGATAGCTGAGATTCTGTGGCATGTCCACCAGTCCGTTCTCGTTGAAGATGCCGTACTGTCGCAGAGTGCCGTCAACGGTACCGCCTAGCCCTGACCCCAAGGCCGCTGGGGTCAACGGGCCACCGAAGTATGTTTGCATGAACAATGTCACAACCTTGGATCCTTTCTGGAAGCGAGTCACTTTCGAACCAACGGCCACGACTTCTCCGGCTCCGTCAGAACCTGGGACGACATTTGGCGCCGTTGCGAAGGGATAGTAGCCCTGGGTAGGGTTAGTTTGTGGGATTGGACAATACACACGAAGGCATAGTTACCATGGGAATCATGAAGTCGCGGTAGTTCAGAGATGCCGCATGGATCTTGACCAACACCTCATTGTCGGAGAGCTCAGGAAGAGCGCGCTCCTTGTCCAGCTTGAGACAGTCGAGACTACCCGTGCCATCAACCGTCCAAGCTTGCGTGGTTCTTGGTACAGCCATACTGTTGGTTGAATTGGTGTTGAATTGGTATTGGATATGGGATGTATACAGATAAGAGAGAGAAAAACCTTTGTTGCTTAGGGGGACCGGTTCATACTTGAGGGGACAATTGGAAGCCTTATATAGGAAGTCAATCTTTTCCCAACCTTCCTTCAATTATTAATGTGTTCATCGAACCACGTTCATTTTGCTGCTAACTATGTGCAAGTCCGCAACATATTTGCCTGAAGCGGACTTTTGACTTCATTGTGCCTTGGTTCTTACACTTACCTCAGGGTCAATGTACCTGGGCTGCGCACTCTAGAACGTGACGATCGGCGTAACGAGGCTTTAGACAACGCGATCAGAGGCCATGCATGACTGGCATGTATACTAGCTTGTGGGTCAACCGTATTAATACGGCTTGACTACGATTGGTGGGGACTACGGAAGCGGCGGTCTAGGCAGTTACAAACATGGGTACCCTGAGTAAAGGGAAGCTCGTTACTTCGACGTTACAAGGTTCATTGACCATAGTTTACAAGTATTACCGCTTACAAGACGATATTGCACATGCACATATCCTCTACCAAATTTCTGATACTATAAGGCTTCCACTGCTGCAAGTGGCGACGGTGGGCCTTTTGGCTTTAAGGTTTCCGCTCCAAAGACAACACTATTCGGCCACTTCAGAGCAACTTCCCATTCATCTCCGAGCACCCCAATAATATAGCCAAGCAAACCGCCCGGCCAGTCTCTCAGGCACCAGTGCTCCGTGTAGAAAGTCATCAAAACAGTGAAGTGAGCTAAGATGACAAGCGCAACGGGTTGTCGCGCTGAGCACAGATCTAGAAAGGTCTGGGATACTTCCAGTCCCCAGCCCCAAATCACCTTGCCTGGCTCGGGCTCTCCTTTGTCATCGATGAGTGTTGTGATGCGACGGAACAATACTGTGGCGGCATGGTGGCATGCTGCCTTCTGTTCCCCAGCACAATGACGCTCAATACATGCCCGGAGAGACGCAAGCTGTGGGTATCTCGACTCGAGATCCTCTCGAATGACATGCTGACTGGCGCTGAATTTAGAGAGGGGGAACGACTTCGAGACGAAGAGAGGTGGAAAGTTCTGCTGTACAAAACCCATGGTTGACCTGCTGAATCGGAGTGCCTTCAATAGCTCCTCGATAGGGTCAAAGGGTGCCAGAGACCGAACTCGAGGGTGACGATGAATAGGTTCCGCTACCGCATACATTGAAGTGAAAGCAGAAAATCCCAGAAGGGCTCGCTGCTGGGTCTGGCAAGGTGACTCGAAATGCGGCCTGGCTCGCTTGATGGCAGCCTGCTGGTGTGCAACGGCTCGTGCGTACCATTTGGATTGGGATGGGTCTTCACTGTAGAGCTGAAGCGCCGTCAGGCCCAGAATGCTGTTCAGCAAGTAAGGATGGGAGAAGCCCAAGCGGACAAGATCGTATTGCAGCTGCCTCGTGGTCTCCGTCATATCGCCTGTAACGGGATACCGGTGCCAGTGTTCCAGCAGCTCGAGATCAGCTAGGCTGTCCTCGTTGAGTGGCGTCAGAGTCAGGACAGGAGATGAGAAGCTGCACGAGATGTTGGCCCGCTGGCATTGGAGGCATTGTGGATGGACCTCATTGCACTGCAGTGTTTCAATGGTAAGCTTTGCGTAGGGGTACCGAATAGCAAGGACGGCATAGGACGGGGGTTGGTCGTACCTTAGCGTGCCGCTCTTTGCATTGAATACATCCTTCCCGAGACTTCGTGTGCACTTTGCGCCTTCTCATGATATGTGTCATGAGCCGTCGTGGTCGTGTCGCATCATGTAGAGATGCTTTGGGTGGTCACTCGAGGCGCCGTATAGATACGGTGACGGAGTTCGGGGGACGCGGAATATGAATAGTTTCAAGCTAGCAGCGCAGGCGGCAAGACTTTACTAGCCGGAAACGAGAATGTGGAGCAGACCATTGGAAGCTGTGAACGCTTACCAATATAGGGGGCCACCGATGTGGTTGGGATAGTACACAGGCCGGCGACGACGCTGCTCCTACGCCCGACGTTGATGTTGCAGGCCACAGAATCCGTGAAATGGTGGGAGAATCCAAAGTGCGGTTGAGACTGTCTGCGTGTGTATAATGTTGAATTGAGCAAGGCTGTGTACAGCCTCGCGACAGATACGTTATATACTAAAGAAAGGCTAACTTGCGACTAGATAAAATATTAACGAACAATGAGCTGTGTCATAGTTCAGTAATATTTATAAATGTACATATATATCTATAAGTAGCTTTATAAACAACATATACTGCAAAATTACTTGCTGATTATTCCATGTTCCCGCGGGAAATCTTGCATCCCACCCTACAGCATCGCCCCAGGCGCGGCTCCGGGGTCATCAAGCGCTAAACCCCACACTCGTCACTCGTTTTGGGGCACCTGCATTGGGGACGCAAGACGATCCACGACAGTCGCGTCCCTCATCTAACCTGTCTCTCGACTCTGCGCCTTCGTACGACACCATCGCGATATCACGGCAAGCTGAGCTCGATGATGGGCGCTACAATCTTGAGCGACAGACCATCGTCGTAGCCACCCCGACTCTCGATTGACCGACGGACCATGACGCAGCTGGCCAACTCGACTTGGCGGCGCTGCTGCGATGTAGCAGCACGTCATGCCGAGGCTGGAGCGATGGGGAGGAGCTTATCACAACGTTTTCGACTACAGAAAGGTCGAAGGTGCTTGTCACAGGCAGCGCGGCCGAAGACAGCCATCTTCTTTCCCGGTACGTTGTCCTCGAAGATTGTGGGAAGATTTGGCTGACATGTCTCTGCAGGACAAGGTGTACAACGAGTCGGCATGCTCACCCCGTGGCTCGAAGCCTTTCCAGCGACGGCCAATCCTATTCTTCAAGAGATTGATCATCTAGTGGGCTACAAGCTCTCCGACGTCATCCAAAATGGCCCATCCAAGAACCTCACACAAACGACGAATGCACAGCCAGCAATCATGGCAACGTCTATCCTTATACTGCGTATCTTGGAGAAGGAGTTCGATTTCCGCGTTCAGGACCACTTCGATATCACACTGGGACATTCATTGGGGGAGTTCGCGGCATTGATCGCGGGAGGTTATATGACGTTCGAAGACAGCTTGTACCTGGTGCAGAAACGTGCCGCAGCAATGTCGGAAGCGACGAAACGCGCGATCAGCACATACGGCGGAGAATACGGCATGGTCGCAATTATTACCGAGCCGGCATATCTACAAACACTCATCGATGCGATTCGCGACTTCGTTGGACACTCGAGCGCAGGAAGCAAGTCAGAAAGCAGAGAGGACGTACCGCCTATTGAGCAGGTTCTCATCGCCAACATCAACAGCAAGAACCAGATCGTCTTGAGTGGCAACATCGAAAGGATCAAGACCCTCGTGGCTCATGTGCGGCAGTTCCTCGGTCACGATCCACGTGCCGTAAGGCTGCACTCGGACAGCCCATTCCACAGCCCCATTGTCAAACCCGCGGTTGGGGTAATGCATCAGCTCCTTGCAGGTGGGAGCAGAGTATCGGGCAGATCTGGCGAGGACATAATCACATTTCCAGGGAGGATACCCTGTGTCAGCAACGTAACGGCAAGGCCGTTCCGTACAAAGGAGGAACTAAAGGACTTGCTGGCACGAAGCTGCCTTGAAACGGTCAGGTGGTGGGACAGCATAAAGTATCTTGATCAGGAACTCAAGGTCAGGAGATGGGTCGGCATTGGTCCGGGCAGGGTGGGACGCAACCTTGTGGGCAAGGAGGTGGGAATGCGTGGCAAGGATCTGGTCAAGGGCGGAGGAGTTTGGGCTATTACAGATCCATCAGAGATCGAGGAAGCTTTGAGAGGCTTGGAAGAGACGAACAATATCCGAGACGAAGAGGAAGAAGAGTCTTGATTGCCACACAGAAGACAAAGACTAGCAATATCATATCTGGCAGTGCTTAGCAAGGAGCGGGAGCGGTCATTAGTCAGGCATTCAGACAACATTGCAATCACATTATGTACCATGTCACATTGGACGCTTTTAGGTGTAAGGTAATCGGTTCTAGGGCGTCTTATTGACTCGGAAATAAGGGACTCGCTGAAAGCAAGTCCATCGCCTCGACATCCATCGAATTCGCGAAGTCCAAGACGGATTCGATTGGCCAGTCCCCGTTACCAAGACTGATCCCATTCCACGGTGCACTGTCCCACATTGACGCACCTCCATTCATGGGTATCGTATGCTGAGCAGCATTGATCGAGCCGGTGCCGGCTAGCTCACTTGCTCCGAAAGTTTTCTCTCGTAATCTTTCGAGAACATCGGCACACTCTGTAAGCCGTCCTGGCTCGCTGATTGTCCTGTGGGTCATAGTCAGACTTTCTAGACGACATAAAGCAGCTACGCATTGCACAACGGTGGCATTGTCAGCCTCGGCTGCAGAACTGCCAACAGCGTCATTAAGTGCACCGTCTGATGCAGTCGCTTGACGTGACTTCCAATGGGCGTACATGATGTGTAGTCCCGCCTGCCACAACAAGTGAGGTCCACTCGGATTGAGCATGATTAAGAAGAGTTTCTCCGGACTCCTCTGTAAAGCTTGCATACCTTCCGCTGGCATAAGGGCTTTTGCGATAACGTTGATCAAGATGCGTGATGCATCAATGCATCGCTTTAGTGAGTCCGCGACTTGAGGTTCTGGCGAAGTAAAGCTCAAGGCTGGTCTGTGCACGTGGATTGTCGTAATAGATAGGACGAGCTGTAGCCAGATGGCTTCCAGAGGTGGCTCAAGCTCCTGAGTTGTACTCGGTTCGAACGACAGATCTGTCTCCGAATAAGTACCCTTTGGTTTGTTGGGCACGGTCGTGAGCACATTTGATGTCTTTTTTGTCCATACATCCAGTTCGGCCTGCAATTGCTTGATTTTCGAGACACCCCCACGCCGGTGTGTTGTGGTATAGAGATTTTCAAGGGCCGAGCCCATAATCCTGGCGATCTGGACCAGGGCAATTGCTGAATCTACCTGAGAGCCTTCGCCGGGCAAGGGGAAGGCCATCGATGACAAAGACATGTCAGTATGATTCAAACTCAGGGGTAGATCTGTGTCGACATCCTGATCGCGAATTAAGCGAGGCAGTCCGTGAAATGTACTGGAAAAACTACAGAGCCATCAGTCAAGAAACTGTGAAGTTAACAGTCTGGTCAGAACTTACGTGTCCAGGGCATACTGGCACCACCACGCCCTACGTCTGACTTCTGCTTCCAGTGGGTCAAACCGGAAGCGTTGTGAGTGTCGATGCAAGCCCAGGCTCTGCGCAAGGCGTGTGGCTGTACCGCTGAGCTGCGACGACACCTGCTTTCTCGAGGACAGCTGGAGATAAATCTGCGAAACTTCTAGCGCCTGAAGTGTTTGCAAGCAAGGCTTTTCCAATATCCTGTCGTGTATCGCAGTTGACATTCCATAGTAGACCTCGGAAAGGCAAGTAAAGTGCAAGTGATCCCTACTACAAGGTCCCTGGCGGCCTACAGCTCCTATAGCGAGAAGACTTAGGATCAGGTGAAGAGTCGCAAAAGCACTAGTGTCCATTGGCCGCGACCAACTTCGTAGCTCCCCCAGTGCACGTATTGTCGTACTCTCGTGTACCACTGGGTATATTGGTGTAAGTCGAGAGATGGCAGTGTAGAGCAGGTCGTCTGCGTCCGGAGGAAGTCTGCTTAGTAGATGGCGAAGCAGGTCCGTGTCGCCATGTCGATGCGACTGATGACCACCCAGATCATGGAGATGCAGGCCGTAGGCGGAGCTTGGGAACATCTGTGGTGTCTCGTGTAGCATTTGCATATGTTGCTCTGCCTGGCTCGCGAAATGGACCCCCGTGGTAGATCCCGCGAACATGGCAACCCCTCGATCATCGCAGACTAGGCGTCCCATGTGCCTGATGATGGCTTCTTCAGTGGTTCTTGTTGCTGGTAGTTCGGACGGCCTTTTGTTCGGTTGACTGGCGGGACTTATGTGGTTGTCACTAAGCCGTCCTAGTCCTGCATTCTCAAGCACAGCATTCGATGAGAATGCATAGCTTGATGGAGTTTTCGTCGATGCTGCGCTGCCTACCGTTGGAAAACCTGGTGACTGGGAGCTGAGACTCGCACCTTCAGGCACAGACCCGGCAGGGCTGGCTTGTGAGCCTTGCATTTGGCGCTGTACGTTGCGAACATTGTCGACAGGCACGACACCGTCCTCGGCTTCATAATAGCTAAAAGATTGTCAGCTCGGAAGTTTGTAAAACCACGGATCATCATGATTACCTCTTCCGTTTCCGATTACGTTGCAAACGTGCTGTTCTCGTACACGCCACGCCAGCGTTGAGACAGGGTTGGCACTTTATCAGGAGATGAGTAAGATGTCGCAAATATCACACCAGCCTTCAATCCTACATACCTCGCCTGCAGTACCAAGGCATCTGATCCTGCGCCTACCTGCGGTTGGCCATTGGCCGCGCATCAGAATTCAAGGTGCCAAGGCGATCATACACATATGGCAACGAAGAGTACTCACCGTCGACAGCGATCACTATCAGAGATCAGTAAGATATTCTGCTGCTTTTCGAGGAGCACGTTTCGTACTCACCAAACTTGGCTTTGGTTCGCTACACCCTCATTTAAGGCCCGGGATGAAGGAGCTTGGGTATTCGCCATCTTGCAAGTCGCGGAATCGGGAGCCTTAACCCTTCCAGCAACGTCTTACTGAGTCAAACAGGGCCATGCGTGCACCTGGTCAATGCCTTCTAGAGTCGAAGGAATTATCGAACACAAGCGACGGTGTCCTTGAGCCGTGGCAGGCAGTCGACGCTGCTCACCAGTCATCACGTGTCGCACCAAATGACTAAGCGTTCCTGCTTCAATGGTATGTGGGTGATCTTAGAAGCAGCTGGGCACTACACAAGACAATTTTCATCCCCACGAAAATCTGCACGTTCCGAGATCCGGGGTCACTGTCGCATGGCGGTTGTGAGGTGAATGAGAACAGTCCATGGAGGGGCCTACTAGCCCAAGCTTGGCTGTGGGACGGTATACCGGAATAACGGAATAAGCCACTCCCTAGCTCTCGACTCCATCATGTCAGGCCATCGGCTTCAGCCTCGACGCGGTACTCCGCAAAGCCTCGCATATCCCCGCATTTTCCATCCAGAGGACGAAGGACAGCATGGTGAATGACTTGACGACGGACTAAGACCCCGGACAACATGACGGGGTATGCTGGGGTCTCGTGTTGGGGTATGGGGCCACGAGTCGGGCAAGGCCCCTTCCTCTCCTACATATAAGAACATATCGATGTTGGCCCATCTTCGAAGCTCAGAGAGAGCAAAGGATCACCTTACGCCTGTGACCAAGATTCAACCTTCTTCTTAAACATACTGCCTGCAGACCAGGACACTTCAAGGCTTAAGTCAGTCAAGATGGCAGCTCGCAAAGAAAACGCAGACGGGCCCGAAATCGACCTGAAGAACTCGAGCATCCATGCTGAATCTCCTGAGGATGTAGTCGACTCTGAGAAAGGCACTGAACATACGCATGAGGCAATTCTCGCTCTTAATGATCCTGACTGGAAGGCCAAAGAGAAGAAGCTCGTGCGGATTCTTGACTGTACCCTGCTTCCTATGCTATGGATTCTGTACCTGTTCAACTATCTCGATCGGACCAGCATCGCACAGGCTCGCCTCAATACCTTTGAGGAGGATCTTGGCCTCAAGGGCAATCAATTCAACACCGCCGTCTCGGTCTTGACCGCTGGGTAAGTGTCTCACGGTTCGAAAATAATGCCTTCAAGAGCTAATGTGAGATCAAACATAGTTACATGGCTGCTCAACTGCCCTCGAACTTGCTCATTACTCGGATTCGTCCATCTCTCTACCTCCCTGGCGCAGCAATCGTCTGGTCTATTGTGTCTGCATGCACTGCCGCTACAAAGAATTATTCTGGGCTCCTTGCTGTACGAGTCTTCCTCGGTGTGGTCGAGGCGCCGCTCTACCCAGGTACGGCTGATGCATCACTTCTCATATAAAACATTCGCTGACCACGACGGATAGGTGCGGTCTATGTCATGTCCTGTTGGTATACTCGATCAGAGCTGGCCTTGCGTTACGCCGTCTTGTATACCGGCTTGGTTCTGGCCATGGCTGTTTCTGGACTCATTGCTGCAGGCGTCTTCGCCGGTCTTGATGGTGTTCATGGGCTTTCCGGCTGGCGCTGGCTCTTCATTCTAGAAGGTGCCGTGGGTTGTGTCTTTGCGATCATTGCCATCTTTGTCCTTCCCGACTACCCGGACTCCAACACGGGCAGCGTCAGATGGAGCATGACCGAAGATCTACGTCGTCTCGCAGCAGCAAGGATGCAGGCCGATCGGGTCTCCGAGCCTGAGAGCAAGAGGTCTGTCCTGGGAGGTCTGCGTCTCAGCTTGACAGACTACAAGACCTACATCTTCGTAAGTTTCTCCTTTTGCGCAGTGCACACCCGATATCTCTAACCTCTTACAGATGCTGTTCAATCTCGGCATCACCGCTTCCTATGGATTCAACAACTTCTTCCCTTCGATCGTGCAAGGCTTTGGTATGGGTACTCGGACAATCACGCTTTTGCTCACCGCTCCTCCATACCTTCTGGGTGCTATCTGCTCTCTGTTCGTCTGCTGGAACAGCGACAGGATGAAGGAGCGTGGCTTCCACATCATCGGTGGTGTGAGTGTTGCGATTGTCGGTTTCATTGTCTCGGCTGCCTCTCTTCAGCAGCCAGCTCGCTACGCCGCTGCCTTCCTCTACATCGGTGGACTCTTCTCAGTCAACCCGCTGGTCTTCGCTTGGTGTCTTTCGACCCTTGCCAAGACCCCTGAGAAGCGTGCCGCATCTGCCGCTATTGTCAATGTTTTCGGACACATGGGGAACATCATGTCTCCTTACTTCTTCTTGCAGGACGAGCCTCGATACCTTCCTGCCATGCTCACCATGATGGCAATGGCCGTTCTGACAGTGACTATGGCACTTGTGACGAAGTTCGTGCTCATTCGTGAGAACAAGAAGCTTAAGATCACCTCGGAGGAGCGCAATGTGGCTTACAACCCTTACACTCTGTAAGGACGGGAAGCTGGATGGGCAACCACTGCACACGAAGCACCTAGACCAGGGACTTAGGTATCGCTTAGGTAGTTTTATTGCCGGTTCCCTAGTTCAGTTAAGACATTTTTATCATATACATCAAGTCTATAGCTGTCACGCACAGTAATGACAATGACTTACATACTTCTCCGTGGTTGATCTACCAAAGTGTTTAGTGCAATTAGTGAGTGTTTATACCTTGTTTGCGAAGAGATCTATGATCCTAAAATGAAACCCGATGCATGATCTTGTTACAGTCAGAAATCATGGCATGCGTTATACCTAGGGGCTCCCAGATGAGTTTTTTTCTTTAAGTCCATTACGCATTTCAGAGATCGAGCTCGATGATGTCCAAGACTGGGTAGAATCTGAACAGGTGGGGTGCTTTGCCGACATGCCAACTTGGACTTGACGAAAGGACAAGCTAACAACACTAAATGCATCTTTAAATTACTAAAGTCAAGCTAGGTACAGTTGCGGATCCATAACCATGTCCGTTGGCGTTTTGCTCTGCATCATCTCCAGAGTAGACAGGCGATGATTCGCTATCCCGTTATTCCGTGCCGCCCTGCCCTGCTATTCCTATCCCGAACCTCCACAATCCACAAAGACCATGACACGACTGAATACCAAGGATCGAATCATTTCCTCAAGGGGCGTGTAATTGTCTTGTACCGGCGGTATTAAGAGCAGCCAGAGCGTTTGACAGGGACCACTGCCAGAGGCCGTTCCGAGAGTGCCGTATGCTGTGCGTTGTTCCGGCTCATTAAAAGTCGAGTTACTCATCTACTGAGTACATGATTTCCCATATACTCGTCTCAAGACGCCACACTTATTCCCTTCATAAGAGAATCGACCCTCGCCACATTCTGTTTGCAGTCATTCGTCAACCATGTCGTCAGCCACCGTATTCGACTCCGTCCTCTTCGGGAACATTTTCGGCACCCAGGAGGTCCGAGAGTGCTTCTCGGAGAGATCCTATGTCGCAAATATGATCGAAGCCGAGTGCGCTCTTGCTCAAGCTGAAGAGGCAGAAGGCGTCGTGCCTGCAGGGACTGCAGATGTCATTCGCAAGCATTCAGATGTATCTAAGATCGACTGGCAGTTGCTTGCAGAAAGAGCCGAGATTGTCGGGTATCCTGTTCTCGGTTTGGTCGAGCAAATGTCATCTTGGTGTCCGGAAGAGCAAGGTGAGTGAGCGCGATCGAGACAGAATTGAACCCAAAATTGACCTCTTGAAAGCTGGATATATTCACTGGGGAGCTACAACACAAGACATCATGGACCTAGCGTCAATGCTGCAGATACGCTCAGGTCTAGTAATTGTCGAAAGATTGCTTTACAAAGTCATCGCATCACTTACATCAATGTCTGCAAAATACCGTTCAACACCAATGGCTGGGCGCACGCATCTCCAGCATGCTCTGCCCATTACATTCGGGTACAAGTGCGGAGTTTGGCTTTCTGGTCTACAGAGACATGCTGAGCGACTTGGACAGATTAAGGAGAGGTGCCTGCTTGTTCAGTTTGGCGGTGCTGCAGGAACCTTGGCCTCACTCGGAGATGCTGGCATCCGTGTTCGAAAGCAACTCGCTTCGATACTTGGCCTCCGTGATCCTGTCATCACATGGCATGTGGCCAGGGACACAGTTGCTGAAATCATCAACTATTTAGCCTTAGTAGGCGGTAGTCTGGGAAAGATTGCCCTTGACTTGATGATCATGTCGTCAAACGAGCTCAACGAGGTAAGTCCTAAGGTCAAGCTACTCTGTTACTGGTAGCCAGCCTGGTGATCAATTATTGACACGCAATCTCAGGTCGCAGAGCCCTATGTGCCGCATCGAGGTGCTTCATCAACCATGCCTCAGAAGCGCAACCCTATTTCCAGTGAGGTGATCCTCGCGCAGTCAAAGATCCTCCGCGCACAAGCTGGTCTCGTGCTCGATGGTATGATCTCAGACTTCGAGCGCGCTTCTGGGCCGTGGCATCTCGAGTGGGCTGCCATTCCGACAGCATTCATCTCCATGGTGGGCGCTCTGCACCAAGCCGAGTTCGCTCTTTCGGGTCTTCAAGTCAACGAGGACGTGATGCTGAGGAACCTTGAGTCAACACGAGGTCTTATCGTCGCTGAATCTGTCATGATGTCACTAGCCAACTTCACAGGACGACAAGAGGCGCACGAGATTGTGTACAAGGGTTGTGTTGATGCACACGAGAACAACAGACCTTTGCTTGACTCGCTTTTGGAAATTGAGATCGTTGTCAAGCACATTGCGCTGGAAGATCTTCAGAAGCTGTGTGATCCGACGAAGTATATGGGCACTTGTCAGGAGATGGTTGACGAGCTCCTGGTGAGTGCGAAACTCCCGACCACTAATGGTCAAGTTAAAGGCAACCACAATGGGGTCAACGGGCACAGCAAAGTGGCCAATGGTATTCACAAACAAGAAGCACATATGAACGGAAATGAGGTCCAAAAAGAATTTGAGACCACTAATGGTTCTGTAATTTAATCATCAAGTAGTCATATGCAACATGTCCTTCTTTCGTGACCAATGCTTTCGCCGCGAATTCGTCTGCGTCTTACCTCCTTCGGGTATGCAAATACATAGGTCCCAGAGCTTGTAGTATGACTGATCGCCAGCCTTCAATAATAGACACCTACTGATTATTGCCAGTTCCTAACCAAAACCCTTATGATGACATGCATGTGTTGTGCTGCCTGACAGTTGCTTGTCAGTCACTTACACGAAGGCTGACCCTAACCCCAGCCGATTCGCGGAGCAGGGGTCGTGGGGTTGAAGCTCCCACCCTCAACCTCCGTCTTCCACCACCAACACCAACAACCTCAACGCTCGTTGCCTGCCACCATGACTGCAGCAATTCCCTCTATTGCCTGCCTGGGCGTCATAGGGCGTAATGTGAGTCATGTCCGCTCTCCGTCTTCTCGCGCACAACTAACAGCTCACCGAAACAGAACAACCCCCTCCACATCTCCATATTCCCTTCGCACGACCCAGCAACGAACACATTCGCGCCGATCCGAACGCCTCTACAATTCTCTCTCCTTCTGTCGTCATCCATAGATGTCTTTGACCTTCGCGCGCGGCAGAACGCTGCTTCCAACGTCGGTCTCTCCGGCGACCTCGGCCTCCTTCACGCGGTCGACGATCGGCTGGCAGCATACGGTTTCGAAACCAACACAGGGGTACGCTTAGTCTGCGTGGTAGACTCGCGTGGAAGGAGAGTCGATGCAGCAAATGCGGGCAAATTAGGACCTGTCAGCGGCTTAAGGGACTCTGAGCTCAAAATCGTCTTCCGAGCAATGCAGAACGCCTGGGTCCGGTTAAGTCAGAACCCGTTCTTCGAGCCCGACGAGCATACACCACTAGACGGGAGTGGAGGAGTCAAGATCAGGAGTCGAAGATATGAGCAGGATATCAGGAGGATAGGAGAAGGCTGGACGCCAGGCGTCACTAGCTTATAAGCGCCTCACAGCGCTGGAAGGCGACTCTATTTGATGATACCCAATGGTTACATGATCTACGACTCATTTACATTTGTTGAAATCCCGATCATCAACGTGAATCCGATGGCTCTGTCTTCTTCAGCCACTCTACCCTCCACTTCGACAAGCCTGCTGGTTCCTCGACAGCGATGCTTGGACCAACGCCTTCGCCGCTATTTGGATCAGACCTATAACCAGGCGACCACTCCAAACGCTTTGACTCCTGGCCACCTTCCCAATGCCTCGCATCCACCGGCAAGGGACGCCACCAATCTCCCGTCCGGGCGTGCCATTGTGCACTACATAGCTCCCATAATCTCGACACTCCGCGTTTGTATGCGAATCTTTCGTCCTCCCCGGTAAACGCGCTGGTGTTACCGAAGTCGACTACTTGGCGTTTCTGCTGTTGCTGCAACAGACCAAAGTCCGAGTCTTGGTCCGGGTCGTATGTTGATGTCGGTGTCGCCGTATCGTAAAAACTGACATTGGGGCGAAATGGTGACATTTGGTCCTGGTAGACCTCTGCAATTGTCTCGGAGTATGTTGCATCGTCATTCTCAGCGCTTGTGTTTTCAGAAGGGTCAGATGATGAGGCCTTTGCAGGCTTTGTTGGGAAGAAGAGGTGATCCGGTGAGCTCTGAGCCCGAATCACTAATTTGCATCGGGCTTCGTACAGCGCGTCAAGCAGAGTGATGAACCGACGGGCCTCATTCTTCAGTGAAAGTGTGAGAACAGGGATATTGTCGATGATGAAGGTGTGATAAGAGGAAGCCATAGTGATATAGTCAGCGGGTCCAAAAGACTCGACCAGCTTCTCGAAATCCCAATACATGCAGCCCTGATAGGCATACGGAGTCTGGACTCTGCGACCATAAACGATGAGATCGCTAGGCTGCCATGGAATAGGACCTTGCCCTGTCCAGGAAGCTGCTTCTTTGACTCTCTGTAACCACTCCTCGTTCTCGTCAGTCGGGAGAAGATAATGTCGTGGACGTTTCGAAGTCTCTTTCGTCATCTCGTCCTCGATTTGTGAGGCGATACCGCCTGCCATAACAGTTGCGGCGGCCTCTGTTTCTTCCTCATCAGCCTCAACCTCTTCTCGTCTTCGCCAGTCAGTAGCTCCCTCCATCTGCCAGAAGTCGCACCTCGCCTTCAGCACCTCCAGAAAGTTGGCGAAGTCGCTGCTCTGCCCATACAGCTCGCCTTTCAGTCCAGAACTACCTCCAAATATCCTTCGAATCAAGCCTTTGGCAGGCGCAGGCGCGTAATCTAGACCAGTAGCCTTTTGCAACTCCTCGGGCATGCGATTCGAACTTGCTACCAGAACACCACCTAGCTGAAAGAAGCCGATGAATAAGTGGCTGAGGATCTTACTGGCCGCGCGATCAGGGAGCTGGAATTCGTCGAGGAAGAGAATAGGTGATTCGTCGACAAGCTTTTTGGCGAGCCAGAGCAACGAATACTCTGCTTGATTATCAGCTGAGGATTCGGAGTGTTGAGGGCGAGCTTTGCGATGGCTCTCAAGCTGTGAGAAGGCGTAAAGCATGAACGTGTTGAAGTGCCATCGCCTCTTCCTCTCGGTGGGCAAACCGTCGGCAAGTAGGTCAAGCAGCATTGACTTGCCGGTTCCAACCTCTCCAGAAAGAAATAGACCTTTCGGTGAGTCAATCTCGATTGCCGTCTCATAATTTGTTAACACTCTTGTCATGGCGAGGCTGTCTCTTCCTTCCGGGGAAGACAACAAGTGCTTGAACAGAGGGTTGCGCCATATTGAATGGTGCTTCAGAGCCAGTATCCGACCATTGTCTTCCTCCACTGGTGTTTGTCTTTCTGTGAGGCGTGCGACCTGATTGAGCCTCTCACGATACTCTGTCTGTGGTGTGTAGTCCTTGATGCGGGCGTAGATCTTATGCAGATGATGGGCGAGGCGATGTTGTGCGGGATCCGGCGCGTAGACACCTGTTGACACCAGAGACGTGTACTTGACCAATGGGTCGGTAATTGTCACAGCTGTCGAGAAACGCCTCATCCTCTCTATTCGATGCCATTAACCAAAGTTGTTAGAATGTCTAACCTCGGATGAGTGCTGTGGATCACCTCAACGCATCATGACCTCCAGGAAGCTAAGGTCTGAGCGCTGTTGGAACAAGAGCACTCACAAACTATTGCCTCCCCAGACTACTGTCACTATGTTGAAAGTTCAGCTCCCACAATGCGACTCGCAATGAATCTACAATTCCAAAGATCTTTTGAAACACATAACGTCCTCGAGGCTATGAGCATCTCAAACAACTGTCGTGGATTGAATGGTGCAGGGTACCTTCATTGTTAGTGACGTTATCGCCGTTTTGGCCATTGCGACAGTGGGAAGGCACCCACCGATTCGTGGCTGAATCCCGGACCTTTGTTGTGGCTATTAGCACCATGTGGCTGATGCATGTGCGCGCCTCACGGACCTGCAGCTACGCTTCCACCTAGGTTGTTGTTTTTCCTACCTATTGATCTAATCCAATAGCTTTGCGCCTCGCACCCATCCTTTCTTTGGCTGTCGTCCAGCTGAGCCGTTCATCTCTTGTGCCCATCCACTGCATCGCATTCTGCAGCTGCGCAAACTGGTCAACAGCTGACGCGCCAAAGCTGCAGCTCCGGTCCGAATGCTGCCCAAAAAAATGTCACCGTGCTGCCAACCTTGAATCCCTTCACACCCAACCTCAACTGCGACTTTCAGACTAAGCCGTCCCGCCACGGTCGGCGATAAATTCCTCCATCCGCATCCCGATTCCATCAACCAGAACACGAGTCGACATCACGCGATCGAATACGCGATCATTTCGAAGCGACCATGGCCTCCTCTAACGCAGTCGAGGGCGGCGGCCCTGCAACAGCTACCCGTTCACGACGTCGTCAGCGACCCAAAACCTCAGACTCTCCAACACAGCAGCCCAAGGCCAAGCGCCAAAGGCTGCCGCTCACGGAGCAGACTTTTGTGAATCCTGACGTCCCACCGGAGATGACAGAGGCGAAGGAAACCAAGGTCGCGAAGCTGAATGCTCGTCCCAACGGCACCGATACCCTCAGTCGGCAACAACATAACCAGATACAATTCGCTGTTCGTAGGGAGTCCAGCGGACGCCCCAAGAAACCAAAGCATGGCGACCGTGCGACGAACAAGGGCGATGGTAGCCTTCTTCTTGTATGCCCCCCAGTCCCTTGATCCTTGGCTGGATAGTTGTCAGTCGGAAGTTGCTGACCTCTTGCAGACAAGCACCAGTGCATATAACGTGAGCAGATTACCAGCTCTGCCAGACAAGATTCGATCAGATTGGACCGGTACGTAGAGATGCGGCATTCATCGTGTACTCCCGACTAACAGCCACAGCCCACCAACACGCCGACATCTCGTCCTTCGGTTATGCGCTCAGTCTCACCCAAACGCATGCGCTTGTCTGGCCCTATGCCTCAACTTCACCCTCCCCCGAAACCTTCACATTTACGCTACCTTCGACGGCAAAGCCGAACGATCCTCTCCCTGTCGGAAGCTTGGTCTCGCCACCCGCGGCATCAAGCGAACCTGGCCTCGTCGTCGTCATGGCTGGCAGCGGCAAAGTCGTCTATTGGGAAACGATCTCCAGCGCAGCAACATTTGCATTCATCAACAAGGATCGATCTGGCGTCGAGGGCGTAGTCTCGGGCATGTCGACTGGCGAGAAGGTCATTGCCATCACCAATGCCGAATCCGCAGGCTTCGTGCTCACCTTCAACACCGGTCGATTGGCATTCTTGACCGTTCGCGACAGCCATGGCCGGCCAGCCATCTCTGTTCAATTCCTACAAGCTGGTCTCGCGGCTTCATCTAGCGGAATCTTCGGCAGCATTCGTCATGCGTTGTCACATTTGTCAATTAGAGGAGATGTGACTGCGGTGCGAGCAGATCGATCCTCTCGAGTGGGAGAGCGCAATGTTGTAGCGCTGACCAAGAAGGGTCGACTGCAGGCATGGCGTCTCCATCGCTCAGGGCACTACGAGTCACTTGGGGACACTGACGCAAGAGAAGACATCATTGAAGCCATTCACGAATACGACCAAGCCAGCAAAGAATTTCCAACGGAATCATTCGAAGCCCTTGACCTCACATATGTGCCCCAGGGCCTCGAATCGAAGTACCTCGACCTCACACGTCTCAGCTCCGCCATCAGCAAAGATGATCCTTATATTCAACATGTGCTGATGCTGGCAAGCTTTACGAGGAGAACGACCGCTCGATATGTCCTGGTTGAGTTGGTTCTCGAATCCGGCAAATGTCATGTTGGCATGATCCGGCCTCTCACTTCGTACGCCACACCTGCACCAGTTCCATCAGACCCTCAAGCTGGCCGACCACGAATCTACCTCCCCCGCCCTGCGTTGGTTGCTTACGCGGTCTTTGACCGTGCAGCAGTCGTCGCATCCATTGCTGTGCCCCCCGAGTCACCTGAATCGCAACTTCAGTCTGATAGCCACATCCTTCCGCCAGCCTTCGAAGACGTCGTCGACTTTAGAGAAGACGGCCATGATGTGCTGGGCTCTGGCATTGAGGAGCTTCCTGCTCTGACAGCCAACCATGAGGAGAATCGTACTCAGCGCCAACGAAGCAAAAATCCAGCCGTGATCCTACTCGTTCGAGGAGCTGGCACTGTACGAGTCATCACCACCGATGTCGACAAACTTGCCAGTGATCAACCACCAAAAGTATCCGCAAAGAGCAAGATGGAGCAGGCTGTGTTCTTTGGGATGAAGGCAGACAACCCTCTCATTTTTGATGCACGAACAGAAACGAAGTTCTCAAGAGAAGAGACGGCAGCTGCAGCCTTGGAGGTCAGCCACGAAATACTCAGTTCGACAAGTCCCCATCTAGGAGCTCTGCCACCATCGATGGAGGACAACCTGAGGGCCAGGTCTAAGGCCATGGAGCGCCTGATGAACCACCTTGAAGCCATCGATGCCAGCTTAGATCGCAGAACTCGCTGGAGCCTTCTTCATAATGCCGAGAAGATGCACGTTGCTGTCTTGATGTGGCGTCTCCATGAAGACCTCACTGCTGCGAGACCGACCAACGACAAGACTGATATCATCAAGTTCATCGTGGATTCGATAAATGAAGAACAGAAGAGCAATCCTAGTGCACAGATCGGCGAAGTGGACCCCATTCGGCACTGGTTCATCAATGATGTGCACACAATTCAGTACTTGGTGGCTTGGGCATACGAGCTAATCAAGACATTTTGGAAGGAAAAGTCACTGAAGGACAAGTTCTTGGACGAAGCAAAGCTGACAGTCATGATGCATGAAGCGGTTCAGATCAACATACGTGCCCACACTGGCGCACTGACTTTCCGCAAGAACAACCTTGCATTCTATGGCCTTGAGTCAGAGCGACTGCAGAATGGTATTCTTGTAGAAGGTTACGAAGGGTTAGAAGAACCATGGACTGGCTGCCATTTCGTTGCGAACAACGTTAAGCGTCTGGTCGATTTGTCGACTGGATGGTGCGAGACACACCCCCACACCGGAAAGCAGAAGACACCTACCGAGCCGGACCCCAAAATCATGGCTAAGATCTTTGACGAACTGCCCGCTCTTATCGAAGTGATGCTCAGCACGGCGCAGGAGTACGCCAGATGGGGCCAGGCGCAACCAGAGTCACAGACAAAGGAGCGTGCCGCAAGTTTTGCCAAGCTCTACTCCGAAGCGCGGTATACCTTGACGACAGGCTTGGCGGGCCTAGAGAAATGGGAAGACGCTGCCAGGTTAGCTGAGAGGCATGATAGCCTCGATGCACTGGCTGTCATCCTATTGGACCATATTGAGGTCCTAGAGTCCGCCCGCAACGAGCCGAACGTGTCCTCTGTGCAGGTTCAAACTCTCAAGACGACTCGGTCTGCGAAGATGACCAAGCTCGAGGACTGCTTCGCGGAGTACGGTGAAAGTTTCGCATTCCCGGCGTACGCGCACCTACTCGAGAGCCATGGTGTGGATGCCGTTCTTGGATTCGAATTGGACAGGGAAGGTTACAAGACGAAGTTCCTACGCAGTCGACCTGAACTTGCGCGGATATCTTGGATCCACGATGTGCAACAAGAGCATGACGTGGATCACGCAGCACAAACATTGCTGGACTTGGCCCTCAACAAGGAGCAACAGGTCTGGAACAAGAAGGTCGAGCTCAGCCTGGGCAAGCTCGCACTTCTTGCCGAGCAAGGTGCCCAATCAAACGGCGACTTCCGCGTGAATGCCGATGAAGCCCGCAAGGAGCAGAAGTTGAAGGAGGTAGACCAAGAGCTGGTCGCTATCAAGATTCAACAATCGCTCTACAACGCGGTCTCACGCTGTACCTACGCTGCTGTTGACGAGAAGGCTGCTTTCGAGTTTGTTATGGACACTCACGGAAAGGAGATCCCGAATCGCCAGAAGGCTGTTAATCACGTCTTCTCGGATGGCGTCAAGAGACTCCTCAACCACGAAGCTCTGGACGCTATGACCCTGATCGACTTGCTCACCCTGCTGCGACTCGATGACTCCGCAAGCGAACTTATTTTCAACCAATTCTGGCTGGCCCTCAAGGTGGCAGACAGCATCTGCCACACTGACGAAGTGAAGGAAGCCAAGAGGCTCATTTGGCGTAGAGCTTTCCTTCGCGATGACTGGGCAAAGGTCAATAACACTCAAAACAAGAGCGACAGGGACATTGTCGAAGCGGTCGCAGATACGGAGGTCTTCGGTCTGCTGGTGGCATGCATTGAGCGGCGTAAGTTGACACACTCACCGATGCTAGATTTGGTCGATTTGCTAACAATTTTGTAGAAGATAAGAATTCGCCGTTCGTACCTATGCAGCCACAAGAAGCCCTCGGTGCTTTCTCAGAAGCGCCAGATCGCCGCTTCCGTGACTTCTCCGACGACTCGTTCAAAAACAAGTACCTCGAGAACATGCGCTGGGAGGATAAGCAACTCCAAGCGCACATGGATAAGCGTCGTCTTGGAAGCTGGCTCCAGGCGACGTTCGAGGAGGCGAAGACTCAAGTCAGGCTGGATGCCGATGAGGCAACCTGGGAGGGAGCACAGGAGGCGGAAGCCAACGGAGACCTCACGAATGGAGCGTGAGGACGCTGAGACAGGTGTCACTTCATCGTCTGTCTGACAAGCATTCCACATGTACAGTCAAGATCATCGGGGCCTATTCATGTATTTCTCTTCTCGTCATCTCTTTTCGACTGTTCTTGCGGAACATCATTTTGTACTCAAAAATACCACCAGCCGACGCATACGGTGGCAGAAATCAGGACTTGGGGGGCACACTTCAGGAAAGGGGAAACAAAGGGTTTCTGGTTCAGCAACAGGCAGCGTTTACATATTCGGCCGTGGGGATCTGAATATTCACTTCAAGTCTATTTTGTCTACTATTACAACTTCCTGCTCACTACTGCAATCATGTCTTGCAGAGCGATCGATACGTGATGCATGGTGATAGTGATCTGGTCATTTCAATCCTTTCATTGATTCCTAGCTTGGATAACATGTCAATAGGACCGGCGAGCGTGCTCATCCACGCTTCGCCAGCCCTCCGGATTCCAGCTCCACTTTTCATAGCTCGGCTGTACAGCATATTTACGCCAGACCTCTCGCCATGTCTTATATGGGGCCGACTGGCGTCGGGATCAGGCTCTGGAGAGCAGTTGCCCCTTGACGAAGAGTGAAAATACCCTCGCAGATGGCGCCCATCGAAACATGCAAGCCAAGGGCACAAATCCTGAACTCCAAGCGAAGGGACCCATTTTAGCATCCTCAGCATTCTGCTCTCCACCTCCGCGTCCTGGCTTGTAGTGTGACATTTAACCAGTCTGCATCTTCCTTCTCTTGCCGACCTGGGCAGAGAAACCGGTCTTGATGGCAGTGACACTGCGCCTCGAACCGCAGTTGTTGCAAGTGATGAAATAGAGACGGTTCTCACCCTTGTTGAGCTCGGTATCGGGGGACTTGCAAGTCTTGCAAGTAACGTACTCGACTGTGACATCTCGTTAGTTTCCAACTCGCGAAGAGGCGCCGCTAAGCGGACGTCGCCAATTGCTAGAGCCAAGCAAGCTATGGGAACACTTACTGATGTATTTTCGGACAACGTTCTCAATCTGCTTCTGCTGGAACCGACCCTTGATGACGAGTCTCCTACTTCCGTCAACGGAACCGTTGGTACCCAACTCAGCAAAGAGGTATGCAGTCACGTGCTCCTCCGTTCGCTTCATGCGCTTGCAGATATCTGCAATGTTGGCGAAGACAGTCTTCCTGTTGCCTTCACGCATACACTGCGGTGGGGGAATCTTGTAGCTCTTGGTGCCGCTGAGGGCGTGGTCGGGGTTCTTCTGGGAGAGCTGGCTGAAGAAGCGCTGCAGAAGCATGTTGTAGCCAATGTTCTTCGTCTCGTCGTGGGCCCAGATTCCAGTGCCCTCGTCCATGTCGCCGGCATCTTCGGTGGCGTCGGCAGCCTCTTCGCCGTCCTCAAGGTCGAGCTTGTTGAGCTTGGAGGAAACTTCGTCGTCGCCGTCCTCGGCCTTCTTGGACTTCTTCTTCTTCTTCTTCATGCTGAGGTCGAGACCACCATCCTCTCCGGCGGCGGCGGCATCGTCTTCGCCATCCTCGGCCTTCTTGGCCTTCTTCTTCTTCTTCTTCAACATGGTTAGGTCGAGACCGCCATCGTCGGCAATGGGGGCGGCATCTTCAGCGGCTGGTGCAGAGTTGGAATCAGTATCAGGGGCAGTAAAAGCCCCAAGGGCGGCAGAGAGCGGCGGCGTACGAGGCGTGTGAGACTGAGCCGAATCCTTCGAGGGTTCGTCGGCAACGGAGGCCATGGTGACGGAGCCGTCTGCGTCAACGACGATATCCTCGTCTGTGAAGGCGACGGACTTGCGGGATTTGCGCTCGGGAACTTCCTGTAAAAGAAGAAAGAAAAATCGAGGTTAGTATTCGGTTGCGGTATCGATTCGTCGGAGGTCGATGAGTGTCGAGGAGATGTGTGGAATTCGATGATAGGCAAAAGAAAGGGAAGGTGAAAGACGGGGGAGGGGGCGCAAGAAAATGCATCAATGATGTGAGTCAAAGTGTTGCTGCAGTGCGCACAGCTTGCAGGGGGTTTGACCACTGGAGGGGCGGCCTGCTGGTCTTGGAGGGGCTGCTCCGGGTGTGCAATGGTGGGGTAGCAGTAGCAGTATGACTGTGAAGGGGGTAAAGATACTGGAATATCTTGGATTGGGGAAAGGTGAGTGCGAGCCAAGCTAATGCAGTATTGACCAAGCCACCAAGCCAAGTTGAAAGCCAGTTCCAGAACTTGCTGGGTGTTGCCATATGTCGCTGCAAGAGCTGGAATGAGAGGGATAGAATGTGGATGAGGTGAGAGCTCTCACTGAGTCTCGGGAAGCCACACCACGTGTGAATGTACTTACTTGGCCCTCCATGATTGCGGTTACTGAAGTACTCTTCTCCTCACACAACTTGATGCACCTTCTGAAAGTTTCCTGCGGATCGCTGTATGTCTCTGTCCTGGTGGATGGTAGGTGGCGCTGCGTCAAGACAAACAAGGTCGATGTGCTGAGAAATTCAAGATCTGGCGCTGTAGCTGTGGTGGATGGTGGGTGGTCCGATTTCTCTTTGGTGGTAAACTGCGGCCTGATAGATAACACACGTGTGTCGCGGTACGTAGAGGTTCGGCAGATTGGGATCTGTTCACTGTCGCGGTTTGGATGAAGTTGATGACGGCTGAGTCGCTGACTTTGCCTATAGCCCTGCGCAGTTGTTGGCTGGTGGCTTATCGTGATTCTGCCATCGTCGGCCCCGTCAGGTGTGCGATCACGTGACTTTTACACTGCAGGGTACCTCAATTTAGTCAAACGCCAAGAGTTGGCCTGGGGTAAGCTCGGATACGCGAATCATCGTCGCTGGCGTCGCTTCAACAGATTCCAAGTCATCTCGTTGCAGCGGAAGAAGCTGCTCCCTTGGCAGCCGAGACGTCCGCATCTATCCACGACCCCATGGAGTCCTGATTTCTCGACACACGCCCATCACTTCATTGTCACCCAGAACTGTCGATCACTCAACCCGCCACAATGTCCTCCTTTCCGCTCGGTGGTGGGCTCGATCACGAGAAGGATGACGACCTTGATTCCCTTCCATCCGTATCCACCAGCGATCTATACTCCGATACCGAATCAGATGCTCAAGAGGAGTGGGAGCGCAGTCTAGAGCAATTACAGCTTCTGCTGACGATGCTCGTTGTCCCGTGGATGGGCAAGTACTTTGGGCGGAAGTTTGCATACTGGAGTAAGGCACATCCTCAACTCCCTATTTCAAGATGCAATGGCAGCTTGACATTCTCGGAGCTATGCTGACTTGTGCTTTTGATAGGCTGGGCAAGATACATGGAGTGGGCACACGATGTCGAAGTGCGCTGGACGAACAAGAAGACATTCAAGGCAGTCGGTGCAGTCGAGGCAGCGACATTATAGACGACAAAGCATACGCCTCGGTCAAAGCTACAATGGACTGAGTCTCTAGTCAGTCAACACTGGAAAAGGCATCCGTGTATATACGTGCCGCGAGGATGACAGATGAACGCGAGTTTGACGTGGACGACCTGGGCAATACCGAAGCAAGCAACCAGGCATCCATACTGCACGCTACGGAGTGATCATCGGGCTATGAACACAAGCTCTGTGCTCGGGCCAAAAAGGCCGGACTGTTGGACGTCCACGCCAGCTTTATGAAATTCGGACGGGATGGGCGTTTTTTCACCATTTACAATGTGTGTTAGATTAGCGAAAACAAGAACATTTGTAGAAACGAAACATGATTCATTCATATTAAGATATGATGTAAACCAAAAACCCTGTTGTGCCTGTGCCTTCTGGTCCCATCCGTGGTATCTAGTATATACATATCGTCATAAACCACCGTATTACAACCTGTCCCACCACCCCGTGCTTGTACATAAACCGTTTCTGCGAAAATGGATGCGGTTACATCGGCGTGCTTCGGTACGCCGAGATTCCTCGTCGTCAGAATTGACCGATTCCGTTGATAGAGCGTGTCTGACTGATGCACGAGTCATTCGTGCTCTTGCGCAGCTTGCTGCTCCGATACGCGACTCCCAATTTAGCCCTCGATTGGAGAGACCACTTAGACCTGGGACATAGCAGGTCGGGAAGAGCGCATCGAGCCGCCGTAGCCGCCACGCCATGCCTTGACGGTGAAGAACAGGCATCCAACGAAGCAAGCGAACAGGAACCACATGAACGCAGTGCTAGCCTGGATCTCGCGACACCTCTTCTCGTTGTTGTCAGAGCCGAAAGCAATCCAGCTCCGGCTGTGGTCCCTGCTGTTAATGGAACCACAGTCCGGCACGCCGAGCTTGGCAGCCAAGACAATGGCAGCGATGAAGGTGAAGAGTGTGGCCAGACCGTCGAGAGGGAGCATGACCATGGGGTGAGCGAGAGAGGAGAAGAACGAGGCTGCGAGGCCGTAGAGGAGTGCGAGCCAGGCGAGTACGGCGACGAACATGGTGAAGTTCACGGCGGATTCGGCGGATGAACGGGCATTGTTGTTGTTTGCGATGACGTTGCCGATCAGCGCGGTGATGAGGAGGGTCCAGAGGAGACCGAGGCCGCGGAGGGCCGTGTTGATGATGCCGCCCATTATGAATGTGGTGGTTGTTGTGGTAGATGTAAATGGGTGAAGTGTGCTATGCGGCTGTCAAGCAAGAGATGCTAGATGCTGAAAGCGAAGCTATTATTCAGCTGCTAATGGGAAGTATCGTTGTCTATGGAAGAGCAAGGGAAGAGAGGAGGAAGAGGGGAGCAAGACCGGGGGATGTCGATCAGTTATTTACCCTCTTCGGTGTAGGCCAGTTTGGTCAGGTAAGGCCAGTCATTACGACCAGGCTGCATCATCCGACGGCAAGGGCGCTGCTACTACCGGACGGTGGTGCAGCAGCTCGCAGCAGGCTAAGGCTGTCGCTATAATTTCAATGACTTAATCCATCCCTCTTTCCGGCAATAGTGCTACGCTCAGGGATCCCGTGGTGACTTCACGCACGCCGCGCCTTACCGTAAACCGCGCCATACCATGCAGGGATTTTCGTCCCGGGACTCGGCAACAGTCATCAATTACTCTGCCCAGACATCGGACTGTGCAAACCAGTACTACAGACGCCAGACGAAACTGGGGAACAGAGTTTGGACCTTGAGACGGGTCATGACCCAATCGATGCTAAAACAGGTCCGGAGCTGTCGGAGCTGCGGTCATCCAGTTCCTTAGAGCTCTGCGCAAACATTTTTCTGCTTGACTGGTGTTGGGCATGACCGGAGCGCGAAGCTTAAGGTGAGCTTGATGACCTCATTGGTCTCATGGTGTGCAGTGAGGTGTTAGCGCGCGCGTCATCGGCAGTTGCAGCACGCAGCGTTAGTGAGTGTTGAGTGGGCTGTTTCTAGGCCCAATGCATAAACCAAAATCAGATGCACGAAGGAGGAGCACAAGAACGAAGCAGAAAAAAAGGGTCTACTCCAATGTGCGTGTGTTAGAGAGCTTGCAGATCAAGGTGCGATTACAACCACTCGCTCTCGTTCGTACTCGGACAGCAACTGTACGAATGCACAGCCGCGCGTTTCACGGTTGCTACGGAGGCGACCAGGGACTGGTCAACAGTGAAGTTGGCGTTTGTTCACAGGGTTGTTTCGTTGCTGCGCGGCGTAAGCAACCAAGTGTGGGATTTGTTTCTGCTGCCGCCGAACAGGGCAAGGCGCAGTCAATTTAGTTGTGTTAGCTGATCAGTTATTGCTCTCAGATGCTGGGATCGATCCTGGGTCTAAGGTTTCCGTCCGTCGCTGGTCATGGTCGCCGGTTGCTCGTTACATCATGCACGAGCCACTCCCGGTTTGGGACTAGTGCAGATCAAGCCACGATGCTTCTTCTGCTTCTGTTGAGGCGCGCGTGAAATCCGCTGTATTATTTCCGTTCTACTCAGTTCATGCCTGCGTCTTTTCTCAAAATCTCATTGAGCCCATCTCTCCTCACACAATTCTCCAATTTGAAGCTCGCTGCCAATGCATCCAACTCCTCGAAAGTCTTGTCCTTGAAGTAGCTGGCGTACTCATATGTGAGCAGCTCCGAGAAAAGCGTCTCCCTTACAACCCTGTGCACATGGCCTTCAAGCTTCCAGTTAGGTGGGTAGCGTCTGTCTGCGATATCTGCCGGAATTTCGGATCGCATGTGTTCGATGAGAGGCTTGTAGATGTGTCCGACGTGCTGATCGTCACGACCCCATTTGTCGAGACCGAGACGCTTCTTCTTCGCGAGGAAGGGTGCGAGGAGCTTCATGTAAGGCGAGTCGGGTGAGGTGTGAACCATGCCTTCAAGACTCAGTTAGTAGCTGTCTCAGAGTGGGAGCCGGGGAGGACTGACCCTGGAACCCAATGTCCTTATATAGCCAGATGCTCCAGCTGATCTGTTCTTCCTTGTAGATGGTCAATTGCTTACCCAGCAGGTTGTACCGCTGATCATTCGTCTTCTGCCACGCTTCCTCCTTGTCATTGGCATAGACGGGACCAAATTCGCCGTTCCAGATCTACGAACCGTCAGCACTCCTCGGTGTGGAGCATCAACCTTTACTTACAGGGACTTTCTTCTCCTTCATAAACTCAACCTTGCGATCATACGACTTCCTCAGGAACTCATCCTGCTCCGGGCGTCCCTCATACGGTTGTCCAGACGGGAATCCCATCGTGGCGTAGTCGTGGATGGAGTACACGCAATTGGGGAGAATCTCCTTGAAACCGGTGAACTCCATGGCGTATGTGTTGCCGTCGAGGAACAAAATGTGGTGCGGATCGACTGCTCGCATCTCCTTGTCGCAACGGGCGTAGAAGGCTTGAAGCTGGACGTGCTCTGGGTCGCCCGGCTCGTTCATCGGGTTGTAGCCAGCGACCCAAGTGTTGTCCTTGTAATGCCTAGCAATTTCAACCCAGAGATTGACCATTCTATCCTGCAAGTCCTTGAACTCCCAGAAAAGCGCCTTGTGAATACCGGTGTCACTGTGCCACCCTTGGTTCTGGCCACCGGGAAAGGTATGCATATCGAGAATGGTGTAGATGCCCTCTGCAGCACACACTTCGACGATGCGATCGACAAGCTGGAAACCCTCGGGCTTGATCACGGATGGGTTACGGTCGTCCATGAAGTGTCGGTGGTTGATTGGAATACGAAGACAGTTGAGACCGAGAGAGGCAAAGAACTTGGCGTCGGATGAGGTGAAAAAGTACTCAAGAAACTGCAAACTGTCAATGATTATCCTCTGTCAAACTTTGAGCTGGACTGACCTTGTCGAAGTAGAAGTCATACTTTTCTTTGCCAAGGACCTCCAGCATGGCGGCACGCATCTCGCTCTCATGGCCGGTGTACCCAGTAATAAAGTTCTCCATGTTGGTATGTCCTCCAGTGGCAGCCTGAAAGTTGTCAGAATGTTCACCGAATCTCCCTGACTCTGTGAACTTACACCTTTGAGGATGACTCTGTTCCCATCTGCGTCGACAATATCGGTGCCCTGCACCCGCAGACATGCTTGCGGCGCCGTGACAGTCATCTTTGCTTGCAAGTCCAAATGATGTTTCCCAGGAACATAGATTCACAATTCAGAAACAGGAACACAAATGAAATGCACCTCGGAAAGAATTAATTAATCAATCTTCAGGCACCGGCAACCCCGCGTCTCACCCCCACCCTCGTGAGATCTCCCGGGGTCTTGATGCCCCGAATCCAACGAGACCTGCCAACTAAAGCGCCGGGGACTCCGCCGCTCCACGACGACTTCATCCGGAGATCCACGATGCTGTTCAGTATTCATCCGGAGCTCCACATGCGGCTGCAAGCGGATATGCACCTCAATTTGAATAGCCTAGCTTAGTCTAAGTCACTCTCTCTGCGAAAAAGAAACCACTTGAAAGCCACCAACTATGCCCAGTCAAACAATTGCCCAATGCCACGAATCATGCCTCGTTCGAGCCATGGTCGCCTTATGTCCTGATTCGTATGAAACAATCTGCACTAGCTGATCCTTTGCTCGTAACTCCCAGGTTCAAACCTCAAATTGGAACTTATACAGTCTCTGGTAAATAATCTAGTATAAGCCGGTCCTACCGGATCATCTAAGTTCTCTAAGAAGATGCGCCGACATCAGCTTGCTCGTCAATGAAGACCTGAGAGTCGCCACGTTCTATCTAGAAGAAGCCAAAATAACAAAGCAAAGCAAAACAGTTGGAAGAAAAGAAAACCTCAGATGGTGCTATCCAGCCTCTGCGCCTCGCACATCTTAGCATACATGCCGCCCTTGGCCAGCAATTCTCCATGAGTGCCAGCTTCCACAATCCGGCCTCCATGAAAGACGAAGATACGGTTAGCATCTCGCACGGTCGAAAGCCGATGCGCCACTGCGATGGTGATGCGATTGCTGTTCCGCGCAGCTTCAGAAAGAGCGCCCTGGACTAACTTTTCAGACTCAGTGTCCAACGCACTGGTCGCCTCATCGAGAAGGATGACATTGGGTTTGCGAACCAAAGCTCGAGCAATAGCGATACGCTGGCGCTGACCACCTGAAAGTTGACTGCCGCTGGTACCACAAGGTGTGTCAAGTCCTTCGGGAAGCGATGATACAAAGTCCCACGCATTTGCCGCGCGACAGGCCTCCTCGAGGACCTCGTTGGGAGCAGTCTCTTTGTTCTGAATGTCGGGTAGACCTTGCGAGATGTTCTCGCGAATCGTGCCCGGGAAGAGTGTAGGCTCCTGCTGAACGAGCGCTACTTGTTTGCGATACAGCAAGGGGTTGATGTTGGACAGATTCGATGCTGAGTCGATAACGATTGAGCCACTGCTGGGATCGTAGAAGCGCTCGAGAAGAGAGATCATGGTACTTTTGCCGCAGCCCGAAGCTCCAACGAAAGCAACAAACTCACCCTTGTTGATCTGAAAAAAGTTACGTGTTAGCATGCGGATCTTGAGCAGAATATGAGATGCCCCAAAGAAGCCTTTTCCTCAACACAGTGTCTTCTGCTGACATACCGAAAGGGAGATCCCATTGAGAACGCGGTGCTGCGGCGCCAATGGGTATGAGAATTGCACCTTCTCAAAGTCGAACGAACTGCAATCATCCTCCGGGCCCTTCTTGCGGTTCTCCTCGGTTTCACGAATTGTTGCCTGGAGCTCAGTGATCCAGAAGAAGTAGTTGGCGGCCTGGGTAGACTTGGTGAAACCTAGACGCAGTCAGTTCGCAAGCGTCCAGTGAAGTTTCTTGGTGCCACAACTTACTGCTGCAGAAACTGAAAGCCAAGGCTGCGTTTTGTCCAGAGAAGTAGACACCCATGAAAGACACGAGGAATTGGTAAAAGGTGATTTGTCCTTCGCTGATCAACTTCGATCCCCACCTGTGACAAATTAGCCAGGGTCATTATGATGCAACACTGTGAAAATGAGTATAAATCTTACCAGAAGCCCAAGGCCAGAACGAAATACTCAACAGACTGCGTAAGTGAGTAATACAACATCATATGAAACATAGGCCCTTTCGTCTGATCAATCGACCGGTCAAGCTCATCCACATACTTCCTCAACACGGCCTCCTCAAGTGCGAGCGAAGAAACAGTCCTGATAGCCGTGATAGTCTCAGAAGCCACCGAAGCGCTTGTCGATAGACTCTGTCCGACCTTCTCATCCATCCTGGTCTCGATCCTGAGACGTGACCAGCCGCCGAGCAGGATTGGTGGTAGACCTGCGAATGTTCCAACCAGGCCGACTTTCCAAGACACCACAATTGAGAGGATGCTGGAAGCAAAGACGCTAATGACAGACATGAGGATGATTGTGATGTTGAAGCCCATTAGTTCCAGGATCGCATGAGGGTACGAGTCCAGTCGACTGGTAAGTGCGCCTACGGTGTTCTCAGGTCGATCGAAGAACTGCAGATCTTGTCGAAGAAACGATTGAAGAATCTCACGTCGCATCTTTCGACCAAGTGTCTAAATGAGAAAATGATTTCAGCAGTTGCCATGGCATAATTCTGGACTCGTGGGGGAAACTCACCTGTGCGACAACATTCGCAGACCAGCCCAGATTGAAGTAGACAACGAAGATGCCAAGAGCCAAGACGAAAAACATCAAAGAGATAAAGTTTCCTCTCTCGACCATATTCGGCGAGTCGAAAACGCTCATGACCTTGCCTAGAAGGACGGCTTGTCCAGGTTGAGCGGCGGCTGTAGCGGAGATAGTGGTCAGTATGATGGTCAAAGCCATGCCACCGAACAGCAGGCAAATGACACCAGGGGTACTCACCTCCTGCGATCGACAAGGCAGAAGCAAACGAGAACCAAACCCAGATCTCAGGGGTTGATCGTAGCAGTTTCCAGATGTTGTAGACAAGACCAGACTTGTCGTATAGGTCATGGTCCTCCCTGTCTGCGAGGGTCGCCGTCTGCTCTTCATCTCTTGTCTGCCCTCTGGTATGAGACTGGGCCAGACTCAAGTGATTCTTGAGCTCCTCTGAAGAGTCTTCCGTATCAGATGATGCATCGTTGCTTGACGGTGCAAGATCTTGGGCTCTGACGAGACCAGAATAAGTGCCCTGCTTGGCCACCAGGTCCTCATGACGTCCTTGTTCAACGATCCTGCCATTCGACATGACAACAATATTGTCAGCGTGACGGATTGTTGCAAGCTTATGGGCAATGACCACAGTAGTGCGACCCTTTGAGACGCTGTCGAGCGCCTTCTGCACAACTTCTTCAGCGTGCGGATCCAGAGCACTGGTCGCCTCATCGAGAAGAAGGATCTTTGGCTGAGAGATGATGCTCCGAGCGATCGCGACTCTCTGCTTTTGTCCTCCGGAGAGCAGACCACCTCGCTCACCAATTCGAGTCTCATAGCCTTGGGGCAGTGACTCGATGAAGTCGTGGGCAAAGGCCAACCTTGACGCCTCCTTGACACGAAGTAGCTTATCTGAGTTCGAGTCGTTTTCCCAAGCAGTGCCGACAAGCCCGTTCGCAATGTTTTCGAAGACTGTGGCATTGAACAAAACAGGTTCCTGTCAGAGTCAGAAAAGGGTTTTCCAGGCAGTCAAGTTAGCCGACCACGGGACACATACCTGCTGAACGAGCCGGACATTGGTCCTCAACCATTGAAGATTCAGCTTGCTGATGTCCTGTCCGTCCAAGAACAGAGCACCAGTGGTCGGGTTGTACC
The DNA here is from genome assembly GCA_021347865.1 of Sarocladiaceae sp. CBMAI 1973. NCBI lineage: Eukaryota > Fungi > Ascomycota > Sordariomycetes > Hypocreales > Sarocladiaceae > Sarocladiaceae sp. CBMAI 1973. Next base: position 246,315 of record WNLN01000013.1, read on the forward strand.
ATCTCTCCAGGAGACCAATGATTGTGCTCTTGCCGGAGCCAGAGGGACCCTGGTATCTTCTTGTCAGCCACTGGATGTATTTTAAATGATACTGGGCTTTAGCACTCACCACTAATGCTGAGACCTTGCCAGACGGAATACTCAGGGTGAAGTCGTGAAGGACCGTGACATCGGGTCTCGTAGGATAGCTGAACTTCACTCCCTGCAAGTCAAGCACACCTTCAGTGTTATCAGGGCGGTCGCCAGAGTCATCGAACGGATCAATCTCTGACTTCCTGTCAATAAGCTCGAAGAGTTGAGATGCAGCTGTGGCTGCTCTTGTGAAGGTGATCATGTGAGGAGCCACTTGAGTTACTGTAGTCGCAGCAATGATGACGGAGAAGAGAACCCTAAGGAGAACGTTAAAACCATCATCTCCGAGGATTCATGACACCTGATATCGAAATGAGGAGACTCACGTGAAGACAGTTCCCAAGTTTTGGATCTCGCCTCGATCAAGCATATGGATGCCCTGCCAGAAAGCCAAAGCCGTGCCTCCGAATACGACAAAGTACTCGAACCCAAACATGCCTCCATACAGAATGTTCTTCTTCATCCCAATATCGAAGGCCTCATCAAGGTAAGTGCCATACTTATCCATGACCCTTGGACGCAAGCTGAAAGCATGAACCGTTCTGATGCCTCCGAGAATGTTCTCAGCATATGTGCCAGCCTGGGCGTAGATCGCCAAGATCGATGTCTCGAGTTTAGCATCAAGACCACCAATGAAGCCCAAAACAAACAAGAGCGTTGGTAACATCCAAATGAGGATCAGTGTCAATTTCCACTGAGAAACGAAAGCGATAATAAAGGCTGCCACAAAGGTAGAAATAGCCTGGATCACAATGCCAAGTTTCTCCGAGATACCGGACTGGATCAGCTTGCCATTCGACGTTGCCTGTTGTGAGATTGACCCGGAGAGACCTTCGTCGTAGTAAGCAATCTCCTGGCGGAGAGCAGACTTGAGATAATGCTGTCGAAGGTTTCGAGTCAAGTGAAATGCAGAGTAGGTGAACAGCGAAGAGTAAACATAGCTCGCAACGAGTCGAACGATACCGATGGCAATGAAGTACAATCTGAGCAATATGAGTAAGTCTTTTGTCACGCAAGACTGACTAGTAGATGAAGGTAGAGTGGTGATGGATCCCTTACGAAGTTGTCGAGACGGCAGACATGAAGTTCGAAGGCATCCGCGGGCCGCCGGAGAAGCTGAAGTCGCTGAGGAGGCTCATGAAGTTTCCGATGACCAGGTTCACCATGGCCAGTGCAACTCCCGAGGTTACAGCTGAGAATGCTGCGATGGCTTGAAGAAGGTAGATCCTAGGGCTACCATACGAGAAGACTCTCTTCAGGATGATAAGCGTTAGTCGTCAGAAGCCATGACCTTGCCCAGCAACATTGTGCCGGTCATGCTGAACAAACATACTGGGAGTCCGCTGGATTCTTTCTTCTCTTCTGCTTCTGCATCTTTGACATCCTCATTTTGCTTGATATCTCTGAGTTCGATTGGTATCACGCTCTCTCTGCCTGATTCATCGCCCGGGTTTGTGTGTCGAGCGTCCGCGGCTACTCGAACATCATCCTCTCGAGTCATCTTAGAAACTGAAAAAGTGTCGAAGTTAAAGGAGAGAACGACTGATTCTCCAGAAGGTTACACCGGCCTATATACAGGCAAAATTAGAAAGGAAGCAAGTGTGAATAGTCGAAGTGGCATTCTTTGAACTCAGGAGTACCGAGCTCAGTACTTAAGCTACGCGTTTACCTTGCAGGGGCCGACATCATGCATCGTACTCAAACCATGACACTTATGACAGAAAAAGTCCATGACGGAGCTCAGGAGGCTACGCCGTCCGAAATCTGAAGTATGTCCATCTCGAGCGTATAGCTCTTTCCTTGGCGACTCGTCCTCGTAGGCTGGCGACCGGAGCCTCCGAGCCTCCGAAGGCCCGCACTGCGGCGTCGTGGGCCTCCAACGTACCGCCCAGGGCAGGGACAATCCATCCTAATCTTTGCATACGCATCATGTATTGCGCAGACTAATGCGACACATCAGGCATCAAGTCCAGAACCCTGGGACGTACGCCGCATCGCAAGTGGTGACGCACTGCTCGACCGTCAGGCCCTCAAGGGTCCCGACGCCGTGATCTCCGGAACCCGGACCAGACCCACAGCCACCGGCCTGTCATCGCTGTGGAGGAAACAGCCAACATATTCCCTTCTGTGATCTTTTACAAAGAACGTCAGAAACGATGGAAGACAGTCTATCGCCTGCCGAGCAGGCTGAGGACCAAACTCCGGCTGGGGCCGAGAAATTGGCAGTAAGATGTTCGTGAGATCGTGCCATCCGTCAGTGCTGATGTCATACCGTAGTGCTACAGATGCCGCCAGCGCAAGGTACTTTGTCCAGCTGTCTCTTTGCATCGAAGACAAGTTAGCTGATTCTCGTTATAGGTCAAATGCAATCGAGTCAATCCGTGCTCGCAATGCGTCAAGGCAGGCACGCAATGCTCATTCGCGACCGGACCCAAAGCCCGGGAGAGACGGCAGAGGGTCATGGTCTCTCACACATAGTAAGAGATAGCTGGTATACCTTTGGAGCCTCGGACTATGACTCTAACGATTCTAGTGATTCTAAGCTGGATCACATATCTCGCAAGATCGATGAGCTCAGTGATCGAATGAGCCAGCTCAGCCACGGTGCGACACAAGACAATGCTCGTGCCAGTATTGACCACAGAGAGACGCCTGGGTCCAAGCCGATACCAGGTGGTCGTTCGATAAAAAATTCCTTTGGTCCAACACCGTCTTCATCTTCACATAGCTCGACGCCACGCACTCTTCACCAGGAATCGACCAGTAGCTGTGCTCCTCAAGCTGCCTCTGAAGCGGAGTACGAGGGTGAATCTTCACTCTTCGCTCATGCCCTCTTCGCTAGTCGGCTACTCCAATCAGTCATCGACAACACAGCCAGTTCAGATGTGGCAAATGAGATGGAGCTGGTTCTCAGCAATCTTCGGCTTGCTCTTCGACCTGACAATCAGCGATCCAGTCCGGTAGAGAAGTTGTACCCCCAAGCCAAAGAGCTTGAAGGTGGACAGACGACCAGAGACCTCGCATTACCACCGATGGACCAGATTTTCGCATGTCTTCGCATCGCAAAGGAGTCTCCACAGGTATCGATGCTATGGCTGTCTGACTTCTTGACGCCATCGCAGTTCAACGACTACTTTGTCAGAGTTGTGTCCCCTGGACCTGCAAGTGAGGCCGAGCTCATTATAGTCCATTGCAGTCTGTGTTGGCTATTCCACGAATGTGCGAAGGTGACGTCCAGTGAGGCTACAAGAACCGACTATCTGGCACAATCTCTGCTAAGCGAGGCGAATCTCGAGACGGTGCTTGCCAACCTGAGGTTCCATCAGGCCATGAACTTGGATTTGGCGTACGCCATGGCTTTTGCGGTAGGATATCCCAAGCTCAGTTTACAGGAGCCTGTCAATCCCCATCGACATCAGCGAAGTACATGATTGCTGACAATGACTCAAGGCTATGTACTGCCTCCAGAAGAGCAGACCATCTACGGCCTGGACATTCATCAACACAGCCTCCCAGACGCTGCAAGCTCTAGGCCTGCAACACAACAAGCCCTTGAACCTCCGAGATGAAGAGTCCACCAACGCAAAGAACTCCTTGTTTTGGACTGTATACATGACGGAGAAGATGCTTTCCCTCAGCCTTGGCCGTTCCTCGACCCTGAGGGACCAAGACATTACTTTGCAGCGACCCAGCATGGAGCGTTCTGCAGGCTCAAGCCACCTATTGACGGATTTGGCACCCGGATGGGTCAACACGGCAAGCCTGCAAGGCAGGATCTACGATGAGATCTACAGTCCTGGTGCCTTGATGCAACCACCGCATGTTCGCACGTCTCGCGCTCTGGCACTTGCTGCTGAGATGAAGGTAGTCTTGCAACAAACACAAAGTCTTCATGTAAATACATCTGTCCATTTGTACGATTAGGCTGCCTGTTCCAGCTGACAAATTGGCAGGATCGCCATGAGGCCGCCCAGGGAGTGGTGATGGGCTCAGGCTTTCACGACATAGCAAGGCGAACGGATAAAGTGACTGGATTTTGTATGCTCACACTCATTTATCGAAGCATCCCTGCCGCAAAGCCGTCATCCTCAGCATTCTCTCCCGAATGTATCCACTATGCTCGAAAAGCATTAGAAGAACACGATCGATGTGTAGCTGCGATCGTCAGCGCCAAGGAGAAGACTATACATCTCGACGCTTATCTTCAATGGTGCGTTCATGACATGTTCCGCAAAGCTGGCAGGACTGGCTTTGACTAACGTTCGGATTCTAGGACAATCATCCAGTCCCCCTTCACCCCTTTCATCGTGCTTTTCTGTCACACTATCGAAACGTCTGACAGATCAGATCTGCAATTGATGCAAAGCCTCCTGGCTTCCCTTGAGTCAGCTCCACAGACAGGTGTATACGGTCTTTGTTGGCGACAATTACGTCTGTTCAGGGCACTTTACGACGTGGCAGAGAAGTATATTGAGGTCAAATCCCGAGTTAGCGGCGAAGGAGACAGTATGCCTTCGTTCTGGAACAGCTCTGAGCGACAGGGGCGCGTACCTGTAAGCGGGCATGTTCTGAGTACTGATCTCGTCTCGACTTCGGGGAATGCTTCATTAGATACAGCGGGAAACATCCCTTCTACGGATGCATTCCCAGAACCAGTCACAACATATGGTGACAACGCAGGCCTAGGGGATGCTTTTGCTGGTCCAATGTTTGGAGACGTGGACATGGAAATGGACCTGTCTGGAGCACAACTTTGGGATTGGTTCAACAAGAATCAATCCATCATGAGGATGTTAGAGGATGCCTAGACTGTGCAATTGCGTAGAACACCGAGCGTGATCACAGCCTCAAGGGTAGCATATCAACAGAGCTCAAGTCAACTCAACAACCTATCCAACTTCTCGGTACATGAGAAGGTTCACATCAATGCTCGAAACGTATTTTCAAGCATTACATCTGGGCATGTTGGAAACAAGCTTTCTGTATCCGATACGTCCGTTTGCACGAGTCGAGACCCCGGCCCTCCGAGGTTCCCCGGAGCTCTCAAGTGTCCAAGACACACGGACCTCCGATCCGCGATCGGGATCAGTGAATAAACCTCTTGATCCAGAGAGGTGTCTATTTACTATACTTTGAGACAAAATACAATAGCGCAGAGAATTTGCAAAGTCTAATGAAAGATTCACATGTGTGATTGATGGGTCAATTTGACAGCTAGAGAAAGTAAGCTTTCACAAGGTCGAATTTGACTCAGCTGAAGGCGCAATATGACGACGCCCAAAAGGCTTATTTTTTTTGAAATCAGGGAGCAATAAAAAAGTTAAACTTGATTCGTCATCGCTAATAATCATAAATTTGGATAAGCGAGATCTTCCATGGCCAGCAAGGCCACAAGGTGTCCCGAGATCGTGGCCACGGAACCGCCGGTCAGGGAATGCGCAGGTCTCCATTGTAGCTCTGCTGTGTAAATCCCTTCGCGACTTGCCGCCGACTATCTGATCGTTCGAGAATATTCCTGAGGGCAAGAATCGCCCGTGTACCTGCATGGTCGTCGACGGGCCGTCAGGCTGAGAGCCGCATCATGAGAAGTATCGACTGCGCTTGGATGCGCCTCACCCCTTCGCGCGGAATTCCTCCCGTAGCTGAAGGTGGACGAAACACGATCGCTTAACTACTCCGTTCAGAGCTTAAGGCGTAGTGCAGGCGGTGGCAGGACCCGACCGAGAAGGTTTGCACCCCTGCCAAGGAGACCACTTGCTCTTACTTGAAAGCAAGCTTTTCACCGTTGCGTATTTGTTAACATAAGCCTTCGGGCCCATTGCCTTCCGGACAAAGCTCGGTGTGCGACAAGAAAGGGTAATATGCAAGGGCAGCGGAGCGGCACAGAAATCAAACAAGCTTCCTGGAGCTTCAACCTTAACGTCCACTCAGAGACGGGTCATCAAGGAGTAGCACGTCCGAAACACCACGAAGCTTGATTTCATCGGCCTTGGACGCGAACACGCGAGCTTGACTTTTCGCACGCACAGGATCGTGCTCGTGTTGGTCTGAACTTTGACGAGTCACATGCCGCACGCCTGCAGCACCTGTGCCGGCCAGGGACTCTGCAGTTGACGCAGATCTTTGTCGGACGATCCTCAGCATGCTCGACAGTTACATCGCGGCAAGTATGGCATGCAGGACGGCGCACTCAGCGACTACTTGCCAGAGGCTCGCGACGAATGAGAGAACGCCTTCTGCCTCCTCCAGGGCCTGCAATCGAACCTAGGCGCGTCCCGTTCATTCCCGTGGCCAGGGGGATTCCCCATGCAGGGCACTCAAAACGGCCATCCGTTTCTCTCATGGTGGTGCACCCGGAGCGAGGAATGCAGTCCCAAGTACCGAGTACTTCGTCCATTCCACACCCCCTCCCCGTTTGGGGCGCATGCCTTGATGGCTACCTGCCACGAGGTTCACCTTGAGCCTGTCCACCACGGCGTCACACCCAGGGCGTGGCTGGAAGACACGGTGAAGCGGCCGCGCCTAGAATGCAGATGGCATTCTGGAAGATTGCCGATTCAGCAGATCGTAATGTGGATCTTGGCCCCATTCAGCCGCTGCACTTGAGGTGAAAGACTCAGATCCTACCCGTTTTCGCGCCACTGGGATAGAGTTTGGCAGGCCTGGCTTGGCGGTCTACGATGCCCTCCTGACGGACCAATAACGCCCCTAAAGGGCCCATCGGACCCCCGGAACCGAAGCCAAAACGTGGCCATTGTCGATGACGATAAATGATTGCTGATGGCTGACATATCACGACATGACACGTCTGTCATGACATCGGCGCTCTCCCGAGACGACTTGCCCAAGGACTGCCTTTTTTGGCGGATATCTCGCCTTCCTTGCCAAAGAACAAGGTTCTGACCGAGCCTTTGTCGCAACATAAGTTGCTAACAACAATGCCTAATAGCCTTCAACTAGTCGAGTTGACACGTCTTGTGACCTCTTCCGCGTATCTCTATGTCAATACCGTCGTATTTGTTCTGTTTGAACTGAAGGTTTAAGACGATGTTTGGGGCCAAGACATTGGTCAAGGCCTTACACCAAGCGATTCTGTGAGCCTCCAAGCGATTCACCTCGAGTCCGCGTGATGCCACCATCGATGGTGTTGCGCCGTCTAAGTCTTGTTGCCGAACTACCGGCTTGGAAATCTCATGATGTTGCACCCATATCTTGTTTCCACATTAGATGACTCGCAAAGTTCAAGGCCAAAATCATTGCTTCTGCGACTGTTGAGACCATCGTTCCGTGTTCCATCGACCAGACCAATCGTTCAGCTGTTGCTCCATAGGACTCAGCCAGGGGGACGATGTATCCAGGTCGCGTTGCCGCGCGGGTCCAGAGTCAGTTGCTTCATGTTCACTTTCGTCGCTATGACGCCTATTAAGCGTGAACTCTCTGTCGTGCACGGTCGTCTCATTTGAGACTTCCACGAATCGCATGTATAGCGGTCTCGTGGCGGCGAGCTCATACTTTTGTTCGGTATTACCTGTGCCGCCGCTACTGTTGCCTCCATTCATCGAGTAGAAGAATGCAGTACCAAGCTTCGATGTGTGGACGATTGACTGATCCCACTCTTCCTCGTCGTCCTTCACGAAAGGCTCCAAACCGGTGGGAAAGACGTGCTGGCCGCCAAGACTGAGGGTCATGGTGCTAAGGAGGGCTGCTTTGAGGCTGAAATCGTACTTTCCGTCAGGCGCCCGATATCTAGAGTCGCTGTTGATCGGGTACACCCCTGTTGTGGAGAAAGCGACTCTGTCATCCACCGTAGAAGAGTCTACATGCTCGTATAGAGCCTCGACGTATTGGTCGTCGCCTTGAGCAGCGAGACTAGACTTTGAACCCATGGTCATCTGCTGATCCCAGGCTCTTACCTCTTCACTCTGGGCTGTCTTGATCGTTGCAAAAGCTTGGATGCTCCGCTTCACAGTCTGTTGTATCAGGACCGTGCCACCTATCGTAGTGGACTCGGCCGCGTAGTCAAGGTTCGAAACTATGACCTGTGGTGCATTTCCTACGGTTTGCGCCTCTTCTTCGTCCAACCACAAAAAGAGTTTTCCGGTCAGGACCCAATTCATTGAGACGGGGACCTGCTGCACCTTGCCGTCAGAGTCGTCAACCCCATAGACGTCAATGCTGAACTTGTGCTGCTGCCCATCACATAGGATACCGAGAAACGGTGATATGTCGATTTCGTTCTCACGGAGGTCGAAAGCTTGAAGCCCCACCACCGGCCGATGTAACGGCGGCGATACGCCCCCAGTAAAGACAACTGGGAACGGGAGCCCGAACCCTGCCAATCGATCATCAATACGCAGTTGAACCTCTCTGTAGCTGCTTAAACCAGGCAAGGGTCCAGATTCAAGCTCGAACACGTCTTTGACTTTCTCGGGTACATTGGACCACCAGAACTCCTCACCTGCTTGCCCGGTAGCAGAGATGGTCAATATACCCCTGTTGATATTTCTTGGCAAGGTTAAGACGGTCTCTGCAGGGGTTTCGGGGTAGATGAAGGCGCTTCCTTTCCCTTCACCACCCCTCTGCGCCGAGATGGGGAGGATCATATCGGCCGAGACGCCATTGGGCCCCAAGACATCTGACTCGAAGAAAGTCGCAGTCAGGGTCGCATTGAAAGCGCCGGTGTATTTCTCATTGACCAAGTTCCCAAGGTCGAAGATGAGAGTCTGGGGCTGTCTCCAAAGTGCCAGGTAAGGGGTGAAGTCCTTCCGAATGGTCCAGACTATGCCTGGCGCAGGCTTTGGCTCTGCGGTCGATGTGCGCCAGACCTCGATGTCGCCCAGGTACATGACGGCCAGGCGGTCAAACTGGCGACCCTCAGACACGACATCGAGCCGGAGAACGACTCTGTCAAAGGCGCATTCAGGCGGCCGATAGAGTGCTGGCACAACAAGTAGACATCAGCCGCGTGAACTCTAAATCAGAAGGGCTGACAGGAAATGGGGGTTCTCAAATTTGGGGCACTCAGGAGCGTGGGGACCCACCAATAAAGGGGTTTCCATAACTATTCGCGAATGAATGCTTCATGAGAACGAGATCGCATGATGAGGCGCCACGATCGAACGCCATCGACGAGTGTGCTGCCGTTTGTCGCTCGTCCACTGCAGGGCCGCTAGGCAAGAGAACGGGGTGATGCACCTCGAAGCACCGTAGGGGACCATCTTCAGCGGTCCCATCATTATCGCCATACTCGCTGCTCATGATGCCATCATCCTGAATGTCTCGGGGCCAGTCTGCCCGAAGAGCATCGCGTAGCCCAACCAGACCCGGCCGGCGTGGTGAACCGGCATGCAAACCGGCACCAAAGGGCAACGCAACAAAGAGGATCCAGGCAAAGCGGATCATGACCTGTCTGAAATGGCAGTATAGTATCATAGCCTCGAACTCAAAATAAGGGACCACGCCAGGGAGAGGAAATGCCCCTCAAGGGCCGAGTTCCGCACGGCTCCCGATGGTCCGTGTGTAATGACGGCGGCCAGCAAGCACTTTCACGACTCAGTGCCGGCCTCAGTAGCGTAATGCCAAGACTAGCGAAAGTAAGGCAGATGAATGGTGGGTTGACGGTGTCAGTTGTATCGCACGTTAATGCCAGTTTTCGGAGTCATGGAACCGAGGCGGAGTTCCGCGAGCGACTGCGACGATGGTGCTCTGATCGAAGCGCTACGCAGCTCATAGGGTTTGCCGGTCGGGTCGGCTACCAGACGACGATCACGGGAAGACGGAATTGGTGTGTGTGTTACTGGTCGAGACCAAGTGTCAGATTGATAGGGAACAGTAATGATGGTATTTCGTCAGAATTCTATGTAAGTGGAAGAGAATGGCAAGAGCAAAACACGGCAAAGAGAAGGCAACTGGGTATCACAGAATCGGCCGTACACGTGACCTAAACATCACCACCACCAACGAGTGCCTCTTTGGTCTGCGCGTTCATCATCACCACCCATCATCTGCCAGCGCGGAAGTCAAAACTCCGACACAAAAGTATTTGTAACGCACCATCAAACCCGAAGAATCAGAGGAGTGCCATTCTCGATCTCGAGCGAGAAAGCCGTGAAGAGCACGGCAACCACGGACAATTAGGTGTGGGTGACAGACATCCGTTCCAAAATGGCCACTCGCTACTTCGGGCCACCCGAACCGGCACTTGCTTCTTTCCATCGACAACCACGTTTTCTGAGTTTGATTGACACTCCATCAGTGCTAAAAGCTGATAAAACTGTCGGCTCATGACTCCATCAGCGGGTAAGCTGCCCCATTCGATCATCTCGGGAATAGCAGCAACATGTCGAGCCCCTCCAGCGACCACCCTGCCTCCCACCACCAGTGGATTCCGGAACGGTAAAGTCGCCAAGTCAAACTCAGAGATCCTGGCCGTGGGGCCTTCTGAAAGTTAGAAACGGAAGAGGAGCAAGGACATGGGCTTTTGCGAAATCGCAAAACGGGGACACAGAAATACGGTGAAGGCCAATCTGGTGATCTCCGTTTTTTCGATGTTTCTTCGCCCAGGCCCCTTTGACGCTCTCGCCCCTCACCCATGAACTTTGTTCCCACAAAAAGAGCACCTGGACCTCTGGCACCTGCAGCCGTATGCAAGATGCCCGACCCCACTGGCCCCCGCGCGATTGAACAGGGAGAGGCGCTCTGGGCACTCTTTCAAGAAGAGCAGGTGGAAGAGTGGGATATTCCAGACCAAAAAGCCCTTCTCGGCGGAGATAATGGTCCATGACACGGGTTGCAGCCGCACCTCAGACATTGACGACTCGTGCGGTATGGGGCAGGTCGGAAGTTTCAACCATGCTGGCTGAGACGAACCGCCGAGGCCTCGCCCTTGTGCGCGACCGTCGAGACTGTGCATGCTTTGCCACGATCCTGCAGGTCTGGGTTCTCGACCTGTTGATGCCTCGGCGAAGCAGGCGCGAGATGGCGCTTCCCGGCTCTACGGCGTCTCTTTTTGCCGGGATAATGTGTGTCTCGAGCCGCTGTAGGCGCCAGTCTGTTGGGGGCCTGTTGGTCGCGCTGACATGCTGTGCCGTGTTAGGTAGTAGTGTATTGGTGATTTGTCGTAAGGATGTGTGTCGAAACTTCTGAATAAAGTTTGAGTCGTAAATGCGTAAAAACACCGAAGAGGAAGAGACGGTGAGGACCATGATGAGAGGAGAGTTGAAGCTGCGAAGATGTTCACAATCAGCTTCAGGGAGTCGCAGGGCGGGCATTGTCCCAGTATCTGCGCCTGGCTGCAATAGCCTTCTCGTTGTTCTTGAAGCGATGCTGGAAGAAGTTGAAGACGCCGAATTCCTCTCTTGTCATAACATACGAGGTCGGCTGTGCCTCTACCTTCGCCCAGATTCTAGCGAGCTCGTCGTCAAGAATCTTTCTGATGGTCGGGTCCTGCTCGCCATCAGGAGACTCTCTTGCGATCTCCAGAGCCTGGGCCACAGCAGCGAGTCCCACGGGAGTCACAGCTGTCTGGCACATGTTTTTGGTTGGAGACGTGCTGCTACCACCTTCGCCAGGTTCCATACTGCTGACGAGCGGGCTTGAGCAGCTATTGGAGGGGCTGGTTGATGGAGATGGTAGGGAGTTGTAGTGGCGCCTGTTGTGGTGTTGGTGTTCGGCGGAGGAAGAGGGAGAGTGCTGGTGCTGACGGATGGGAAGGTGGTGGTGACCATGATGGTAAGGGGAAGTAGCGATTGTCAACATCTTGAATATAAGTAGTGACAGATCAGTAGATCCGCCCAGAGAGAGTAAAGGCGAAAATATAGTAAGACAATGTACAGGATACAGTAAAGTACTGTGCTGGCTGCTGAGGATCCGCGTCGAGTAAGCCTAGTATAGACTTAGAGGCTCGAGATGCGGGTCGGAGGCTCCTCTCAAGAACCGGCACCGAAAGCCTGGCGTCAAGGTCCGGTCTTTCTGTTGGCAAGTTTGTGTCCGTGTGTGGTGTGCTTGAGTAACAGTGGTTCGCCAATTGCCGAGAGAGAAAACACCACAAGAGAAGGGATGTTTGCGCTTCGACAGGGGTCTCGAGTTTGACAGGAACCAGGATGTGCTGCCCGTTCTGGCTCAAACTTTGGACGATCAGACTTCCTGATTCGAACCGGGAAATAAGCCGAGTTGGGAAGGCAAATGTGCTTCTGAAAAGTAAGGACAACCAAAGTCTGGTTGGCAGTCTCCTCTTCTTGATCGATTGAGTGGTTGAGCAAGAGTGAGAGAGAGATTGGAGTAGTGGGTCGAAACAGTGTACGGTCAAGGTACAACGAAGCAAATCTGGGTGTGTAGTCGACGATATGTGGCGTGTAGTGAGTGTATCAAAATTTGTATGGACTCTGTTGCAATGTATTGCTCTTGAGTGGATGGATGGGATGAATATGTATGTATGTGTCGTGTGTGGCGGACTTTGCTCTGGTCCAAGTGAGGATCCTTGTCTTTTCGTGGCCAGCGAGAATGTTGTATGAATCAGTGCCTTTTTTATGGATGCAGCCGAGAGTAGGTTAGATGTGAGGCGAATATGCAAGGCGTATACGATGTCAGGTCAACGTGAAGAAGGTTGGACTCTGTGTGACGAGAGTTGAGGATCTTAGAATGTGACGAGAAGGTAAGTCTCTTAGGACCGGGACGACGAAACCTCTTATAAGTTGCAAGGACCCTTGTTCGGCCGACCAAACCAAACCTTGCCTGAATCTAATGACAGACGGACTCGAGCCACAAGAACGATGGGAGGCCGTACAATCCAGTAGAGTCACAAGCGTCAGGCTGGCCGGTCGACAAGGTTTACTATTAACAAAGGCCAAAGCAGTACGCGACCACCTCATCTCACATCTACAAAGGGCGGAGTTGGGGTGGGAGGGGGGTGTACCGTGTCGTCCGCCAAGTACTTGTTCGTACGAAGGTTTTAAGACAGAAACTCTAAAAGAAGACTTATCGTCCAGAAACCGAGAGCCTGAATCGAGCACGCGAGAAAGGCAAAACGGCGGACACCCCCTACCCACCAGCGGCCTCCTGGTGTTGTAGCTGCTACGGTCTTGCACGGATCCGAGTTCTGGGGGCCGAGCTTGTCAAAAGTTAAGGGCCCTTTCACGCTGGCACCGTTTCTACTTGAGGCGTCATGGAGGGGCGTTTGGTGTGGAGGGGCAGCTGCCCAGATGGGGCTTAGGGGGTGTTATTCAGGGGGTACAGGCAGCAAACTCACAGGGCAATAGCGACTGGCAAACACTGGCAGCAAAAGGCAGTCCAACAGTGGGGCATGCTCCGTGAAGGCTACAGCGACTGCCAGTGACTACCAGTGCTGTGTCCAGGGTCGTAGCGGAGGTGCATAGGGGCGGGAAGAACAACGACCCGAAGACCTTTCTCCCTTCCATCTGTCTGCTGTCCCCTCCCTCCACCCTTCTACTCGACACTACTCACACTCTAGAACCAGCCGAGAAGGCTGTCTGTCACGGCATGACATCGCTTCGGCGGCCGCTCCTCAATTACGGGCTTTGAGTGTGAGCCTCTGCCATCGTGCGACGGCTCCCGCGTTCGGCTGCGCAGCCGCACAACACACGAGACGTTCGTCATCTGATCGCGGCCTATACGACACGAAAGCCTTCGAAAATAACGTTTAATTATCAGCCATCATCCGGCGATGGAAATCTTAAATACCTTGAGCGAGACTCAAACCCGGATGTCGTGGAAGCACCCTCAGACTAAACGACACAGCACCTATACGAGTTCCTTCTGGCTCCCATGACTCCGGGTCGTTTCTCGCACTCTCTTCTCCGTTACAGGCTTTGCCATTGCGCACTTCTCCGTCCAAAACGGCGACGCTGTAATCCATCATGGATTAGTTGGGCTCCAGGAGTCTTGTGGGCCCCGTGCAGCCGCGTGGGCAAAGTCTAAATCCCTCCAGCAAGGCTGGCTAAAGCAGACAAGGGCGTGCGCTTCGAGACTTTGGGGGGTGGCCAAACGGCGTAGCGAGGTACCAGAGACTCCTGTGATCAAGCTGGGTCACAAGGTTTCTTTACGTAGCGGTGTCACAAAACTTGCTGAAGCTCTCACTCGCTCCATTCGCGAGTCTTGTTATTCCGTTGACACTAGCCACAATTTCTTTTTGGCAGGATTTACTTTGCTCTTCGACGCCACAGAGTTGACGCCTGATAATTGAGGACGCTCGAATGAGCTGTCTGCAGGCTCGGGATGAGGAGTGTTTGGGTTCCGATGAATGGCCCGCACTGCCCATGTTTGCTGCTCTGCAGCCCACTCATGCAAGCTCTCGGATATCGATCCTGTACTTTTGAAAGAAGCAAACTGGGGACCAGTCACATGTGCAAGCCTTTGGAGACCGACATTGAGAGTCAAGGTTAACCTTGTCGTTTTAGTGCGAGACTCAACCAAGGGCGAAAGGAGAGAAGGCTCCGTGTAAATGACCGGTGTATCCTTACCGTCGCCACATCTGAACTACGATCTCAGCTACTGGTAAGGTAGTGTGTTGTAGATATTGACAGGGAAGCTAACCTGTCTGACAGCGGGCGTCTGCTCATGGCAAACCGGCATCTTAGGTCGCAGCATTGAGTATGGAGTCTTGGTGTGGCTTGCAACTGTCACTTCATCACGTATCCGCCCTTAGTCCTCTCCCGTCATTCTGTCACAATAGATCATCATGTACACATATAGCGTCCACCAAACCTGTTCTTCTTCTCCTAGGAGCCTCACTATTGTTTGGTCCCTGTAATTAATCCCTATTGCCGTCGTTCCAACCCCACACACTTCTCCCGTTGGAGGCGTTGGGGGTGCTGGGCCCATGTCACGCACGCACACCAGTCCGTGGTTTCTGAGTTTGTGGTTCTCGAGACTGGAATGCTGCGACATTAATCATCTGCCATGTTCATGCGCCCGGACCCGAACGTGGTCCTGTCAGAATAGACGTAAACGAGAAAGACTATTGTGCCAGCCAACCCGTACAAAGCAAATAATTATTAAGCCATCAGTGGCGCTTGTGCAGCGGCCGCTCCTGACGCTCAACGAGCTCGCCAAACAGAGTTGGCAGGCTGGAATTTACGATCCGAGCTCCGTCGCTTACGAGCCGCGCCAGCAGCCTTGTGAGGGGTCTATCCTGTCAAGTTGTCACTGCCCTTCACGAGCATCAAGGTTTAATACCTGATCACTCGATTTCAAGGTTTTCGGAGAGGATGCTCGCTTCGTGAGATCGTAGTATGTGCGAGCGCATTACCGCTTTTGCTTGCGCTTGCGAAAGCCTAGCGGCCGCCCTAACGAGATGACTTCACTTGGCTGGTTTGATCCCAGCAGTAGACGAACAGCATATCAAACAAGTCTAGCAAACTACCGTACCGTCTTTTACTGATGATCTTCATAGCGAGTGATGCAAAATAGTCGCTCAAAATTTCACACACCCTGATGTTGGCGGATGTTTAGTCGGCGATCATATTGGTGGCCCCATGCTTGGGCGTCAGCAAGCATGAAACTATAGAATTTGATGCTCCCCTTCGTCCCGGAGAGAATCCTCCCTAATTCCGAATAAGCAAATGGCGTGTAGCATCTTATTGGAGACCCAACGGACAGCAGATACAGCTCAATATCCTTGGCTATCTAGCTGGTATCGGATTGGATCACTTCTTTCTTTACACGGACAGCTTAGCTTTGGGGGCCCGCCGGGGACCAAACTGTCCCCCTTTTGCGGCTGTCTCGTGCATTGCATTCGCGCCTGCATGATGCGATGCACCTTTGCTGCACTGCACTGTAGAAGCTTGAACTGGGGTCGGGGTGTGTGAGTGCGAAAACGAGCACAGTGTCTGCGTTCATGGCTTGGACATGGTGGTGTCTGATCATGTCTTGCCCTGTGACGTGACATAGCCGCCGTTTGCGAGTGCCACTATCTGCATCTTATGCTGATGGGCTTGAGACCTCATTTACCCAACACGCGGATTGAGTCCTGTGTTACTCGTATCTCCAATTACTACCATCGGGCTTCACTCTCAGCTAACGTATATCGCTGCCTTTGCCTTTCCTGGAACCCACCATCCATGAGCTTGGACCTTTCCACCCCGAACTGCCCCTAGACCCGACCATCCCCGGCTGGCGTTTTCCCCTCCATCCACGACCCCATCCCTGTCAAGCTTGATTGTCTCTTCTCTCCAACTTCAGCCGCCGTATTTCGTTCTCCGGCTCGGTCGTCTATCAGTGTGAGTTGTCGGCGGTACCGGCATGAGATGGACCAGGGTCATCATGCATGGAGAAACTCTATTCAGCTCAATACCAAGTTAAACAGAGTGTCTGCAGGAGAGGTAATGATCGTTTGTAATTGAGCTGATCAAGACCTGTCAGGATCGGCCTTTGCCCATTTTTAGACTTTGAATCTTGACGTATATCGTACCCTCACCTCAGTGATTGCTCCATGCTCAACAACAGCAATTCGTGTCTCTCGCCCCCATCTCCAGCCCCATACTTTCCCCTCCATTCTTGAAGCAAACCTCCATCCCAATCATTAACGCACCCCTATACTACCCCTCTTTCATCTTTCTCCTCCCTCGTCGCCTCCAAGTTCATCTCACCGCACATACACCGCCAAGACCGACGATCTTCCAAGCCAGCCCACGCGCGCCTAGCGAATTGTCGCCGCATCAATGGAGCACCCCTCCTTTTAGTGCTCCTGGGCGTTTTGTCTACTCTGGTCCTGGCTTCTGGGTGGGTAGAGGACTGTTGAACCGTCTCATTGGATCGCTGACCACTGGAATGAATGTACTCAAGCGATAGCCGTCGCGATTTCTTGCCCTACGTCGGCCGAAAAAGCGGACTTCGCGATCGGTGTTTAGGACCATGCAATCGGTGGCATGGTTCTCCTTGCTTCACTTGTGAGCGGTAATGCGGGAGGATGAAGGCGTGCTTGCTAGAGGGCCCTCCTTGCTGAGCCGAACTCCGTGAAGATCACCATGACCGTGGCGCCGGGGCAAGACATTCCGTTGCCGACAAGAAACGTGATTATGCGTATCTGAGTGCATTGTGACTGTTACACGACGCGAGTGATTTGCTTCTGCCATGGCTTTTTCTTGGATGCTATTTGGGCTACCTTCTCGGCTGTCGTCTGGGGGCCGCTGATCACTGCCCTACAGACTCACCTGTCGGCCGATCTTCTGGGGGTCAGCATGTGAAAAGCCCTGTCCAGGTAACATGGACTTTTCAACAATCCTATGATTTTCCTGGTACTGCATGTGCACAACGTTCAGAGAGGCGAAAAGATATTCCCTGTCTCTCCACACGGCTCCAGAGTTTGAAGATGATCTTCACCACATCTCGCTGGCTGTCTCCAATGTCGTTGCCCTGTCGCATTACCACCACAAAGCCTCGTGCCGCCCTAGAGCACGTAGCTCTGTCCACATACCTTGTTCATCGCTTCCATCAACCAGTGACCGACCACGGCTTGCACGGAGATTTAAAGTCAAATTGACACTAGGCTCTGCACTTATGCTTGATACAGAACTGACATTGTCAGCGATTGCCGCTCGGCCCTAGACTCGAAACCGTGTTGCAAAGGGATGATCTTTCAAGCCACTGGCGGGGAATCACTTCCTCGCCAACTTCTGGTGCCGGGACAGCCTGGTGAGTGCCAGGCTTGACATATTTGCGCTTTCCCCCACGCTAACGCTCTCGGCAATAGGACTTAGGTTCAGCCTTTCAACGCATCATGCCTTCGATCCAGCTATACTAAATGTGGTGGACTTTGCGCATCCTCCAGACCAATTCCACGACCACGTGCAGCCGCATGGCTTCTCCTCGACGGGCGTTGACCCTACGTGGCCGCCAAAGCCAGGCGCCATCATAGGGCACAACGCGGGTTGCTAGTCACGCCTGCACCATCGAATCAACGACCGCCAGATCCGATCTACGATGCTATGCGATGTCGAGACTAGATGGCTTCGTTCTTGTGACACGGGCTGCTCGGGATGAGGGCATCCGAGACAAGACGGTTCATGTTTAGAGCCCTGCAAGACTCGTGTGCTCAAGGTCAGCTTGGCTTGCCAACGGACCAAACGAGCGGCAGACTCAGCTGAATCCAAGACGCTGGCATCGAACTCTGGGACCATGGACCCGTCATTCAAGGACTCTCTGCCTACATTAGCCTGTCGTGACCTTGTCTACACCTACGACTGATGGATGTGCCTTGCCGCACTACTTCTACACGGATCCCTACTAACGCTGCCTGCCCCCAAACAAATTGTCCCCAAGCCGCCACCAAGACGCCAAAAAGTGAGCGATCTGGCAGATCTGTGCCGCTCGGACATTTTGTGGCTGTCTTTGATGATCCATCAATCCCCTTCTTCTCCTCCTTCTGCTTCTGCTTCTTCTGCTTCCCGAACCCCTCAGTGGCAGAGGGTGGGCCACTGCCGGCCTGAGCTATTCCTCTATAGCACCATTGCGTCCCCTGTCACGATGCTGGCCGCCAGTTGAAGATAGCCTGCATCGGTGAATTCAGGCCCTCCCTCTGCTTCTGACCTGCCGCCCGCCACTTTGTCTGTGCAAGCTGCAAGCAGGTGTCATGCAGACTTGCCTTAGTGGTTTGCACGGTCTCCATCAACCATCACATCAATCTTTTTGCCGACACCAACCAGGTTGGCGGTGCCTTTGCCGTTGTCGGTGCCGCAGAGAAGCGCTACGGAACTGAAGACACGCTACGGAATGACCAGTGCACTACGGAACGACAAGTGCATTCAGAACCAAGGCGTAGCCTTGCGCAGGGCAGGCGTGTAATGACAGTCTGTCTGTCTTGGACACGCGCTTACAAGTCGGAACTCTAATTCCCCTAAGTGTCTCTGTCATTTTTCCAGAAACAAAGTCCCGCGGGATTTACTGACTTGATAGCTTTTGATGGGCCTTGCTCCGTTCCGAGATGATCTATCGCACCATCCCATCCCACTCTGGAGACTATTTTCGGGCAACAACACCATTAATCTCCTCCGGCTCGGGGCCGAAACAAGACCAGCATCTCAAGTCTTGGCGGGCCAAAGGTATTAGTTCCTCTAATACCGTGAACTCAAAGACCCAGCGGAAACAATCCCTCGAAATTCCACTCTCCCCTCGCCTAATCTCACTCGTATGTTGCTAATAGACTTTCATATAGCCTGCAACAATAGAGTTTCTGTCAACCTTGGCGGCGCGCCTCAGCCAGAGAGCAACTTCCCAAAGCAGAAGTCACTCTAACGTAATGACCACAAGCTAGCACTCTGAGAATCTGCCTTTACTGCCTTTAATCAGATTGGACGTCACTTATCAGTTCCGACTTTGCCGGCGCGGCGGCCAGAGTTGCTTCATATCCGCAGAATGAAGCACAAGATACAACCACAGGCTGGTTGCTTGGGGGTGTGATTCTCTTTCAAGCGGCCGCCAAGGCAGACGACGGAAAGCTTAAAAAGAGGGCATCATGCCCCTACTGGGTATACGACGAGAGCTCAACTTTACGGCTTTAATAGGGAATGAGAATGACACGCACACGGCATCCACTCCTTGCCTTTCCTGACTCTTGTTTCTTTTCCCGGTGAGCCTCCCCCTCATCGCCCAGGTCTTGCGCACGCGTGTTCTCCCCGTATTTTCCTTCCCACTCGCACGTTTTCTTCGACTCCTCCCCTCCCTCCCGTCCCTTTTGATCTTGAGATTTTGACACCTCATGGGCTCGATTTTAGCTTGTTCTTTTCGGGATTCGTGTGTATGATAGGACCGATAGATGACTCGCAGCCACGTTTACTAGGCGGCGTCATACAAAGCACCACCCCTTCGTCATCGTGCCGCTTCTTTGTAAGCACGACCACGTATCATCAGTGACACTATTCACGTCCCCAGTAAGGGACCAATGTGGTAGTAGAAACGCACGGCTCGGCCGATCCTCCTCAGTCCGAACCTGTTCGATGGGCCCCCATACTGCAGATCCCCAGCATTATCATCAATGCTTCACGCCCTGTGTGCCTTGCTTTCACGCCCCTCTGGACCCATTCTGGTCCCTTGGTGCAGCACGAGGGAAACGACAAGGGGACACCCCATGTCCTCGGTCTCACGACCCGTTCTGCTCAGCGTCCTAGAGACGGACGGACCAGACCATTCTCAGAACCGTAACTGTAACCGTAACTTATGTCCGCCCTTGCCAGCCCGTTTTGCACCCCTAGTCAGGTGGTGTCGTCCCGCCCACCCGCAACACCTTTGGAAGGGCGGTTTTCTCAATGATTGGACGTGGGCGCGACCTCTCTAACTCTATTTTCATATCCTGTTCTTCACCGTCGCCACTGCCACCTCTACACAACTCCTTTCTCCAACTCTGGGTCCCACTCTCCAAACGGAGGATGTCAAGGATCCAGAACAAAAGGAACGGAACCCGGCTTGTGCACAATCGAGAACCACTGAGAGTCTAGAAGTCCTATGTTAGTGGAACCAAGCCTGTCAGAAACGCCGAGACTGTCAATCAATCATACATGAGTGGGGAGTACAAGCTGAGGTGCATCTGGAACTCCATCTGTCACTCTCCGATGGTTATTCGATACTGCTCGGTATTCAAGCAGTGTGGCGATAATGGTACATGTCTATAGTTGCCTTGCCTCCTCTACCCATTTTAAAATGCCCCATAGTCAAACATGATACTATACTGTACAAAGCGCCGTCTGGAGGCCGCGTAATGGTGGCAAGCCAACTTCGCCATGTCAGGTTTGATCGACATAGCTGAAAGATGGCTTGCACCACAGCCGAAGGTAGGCCACCCTCATCTCACAGATCTTACATACCGGGTAGATCGGCCGAAAGCCACTTGGTGCTTTCTCTTGATCGCAGACCGGCAGATCACTTGGGTGTCTTCTTGCCAATATTCCAGCCCCAAGATCGCAGGACCTTCACCACCTTTGGCGTCACGGCGGCCGTTAGCGGCACACGAACAAAGATGAAGCTCTTGTGCACTGCATAAGCTAGTGCGAGTTGCGTTCCAAGACCTGTGAAGAGGTTCGGTCGTTAGTCTCATAATGTGGCATCGGTCTTGGATGTCGCGATCACTGGCAAGGGGTAGACTTACTAGCTTCTTCTTGGTGACGCTCCTGTGCTTCTTCGACACCCCAGCCGGCCTTCTCGACTGCATCGGACACATGCTCCTGTCCAGTCTCCTTGATCTCGGTCTTTCTGAAGTACGCCATCCATTCGTTCCATGTACGGCGAACCGATTCGGGGATAACGTGCGTCATAAGCCAGTGCTCGACTTTGCCTAAAGATCCAGCCTGTCAGCAGCCACTCCCGATTGCGTTCATAGCTTCGAAATCCGTCGGGTATTGCTTACCAATGCGCTCAGCTCCGACTGCCTTGACCAAGAGGAAGAAGAAGGGGAAGTCCAGGATGCTCAGTGCGAAGTAGACACCCACGGCAGCCTTGCCGTACTCCCTCGACAGCTTCTTCAGCCTAGCACCTAAGCTCAAGGGTGCCTCAGCTGCCTCTCCTGCTTTCGGGCTGCGACTCCAGGGCGAAAAGCGGAAGCCACGTCGCTGTCCAGCACGCATCGCCGGATGGGAGGCGATGGTGCTGTGCGTCGGACGAACCCTGGATGCGGACGAAGCTATCCTCGATGACGTCGCGTTGCCAAGTGAGAAGTTTTGATGCCGCATCTGCGATTGTGCTCTTCTTCCCGCGGGAGACGTCATGTACCTCCTCCATGCCCTATTCCATCCTGTGATTTCGGTCGGTCGCAGGAAAGCCTCGAAAGGCTTGCCAACCAATTTTGTTGCAATTCGAAACATTGTGCAGCTTTTCTGGTTTTTGTAAGGATGGGAGAGGCTGTTTGCCAAAGGCGAGTCGATGCTGTCGTAAAGTCGGTTGAGCGGGAGCTGCCGCGTCAGATCTCGTGATCGTTATTCGGGGGCCACCGGAGTTGAGGTCGCGATGGAGTTAACGGAACGCTGGATGTCCCGAAATCGAACCTCGTGGTAGATCGTCGAGACAGGATGTTCTGTTGACTTCGATGGTTTGCAAAGTCGCAGGACCAAGTCCCTCAAGTACCTAGTCGAAAAGCGATGATCAGAACGTTGACTTCGCGATGAAGCAGCTGGGGACGGAACTTTTTCCCTCCCCGTCCCTCGGGTCTGTCGGCGCGTTCGGCGGGTCCGGCCGTGGAAGCATGGCACGATTCTCGATGTGGGGGTTAGGGTTATGGTCATATCATCCAACGACTTGATTTGCAGCGAAGTGTGGAAAGTCGCGAGACTTGATCGCATCACAAGTAGAGTATCCAAGAAGAAAATGGCTTCTGATAGCCTCTCCACTGCTGGGCTGTGCGAATGAACATTAGCACCATGGCGACGGTGTTTACCTGCAGCAAGAACGCAGATGATGATTGCGCTCCTGTAATTGCTGCCTTCCTCAAATGAACCGCCACCTGCTGGCAGCCGTCGCGGCTCCCCTTGACAGCTGCCACGTTTGCATCATTGAATCACTCATCCCAGCCTGCTGATCCTGAATTGGTGTAAAATTGCTCTTCCCGTTCTTGATTGTCCCTTCCCGGATTCCCCCGTACCGATTTGTTCATCCCACAAGACCCAGTGGCCATTCTCGTCCGATATCCGAGCAGTACCCTCCCTTTCCATGATTTCAAGCGAATTCCGGGTCTTGCCCATTGCAAACTCTTTCTCTCATGACTTCCGTCTCTACAGCACAGCTACTACAATCTTGTTGGCATCATTTCACCAGGCTGCGGTTGCCTGTTCGCCCAATTTGCCTCCATATGGAGGACATTCGGACCACGCCAGATGCCCTATCCAAGCCTATGACTAAAGGCTCCTGCGAGAGAGGAGTCCTGAGTTCATGATCGGGAAAACAGCATTGCTCATGTAACTGATTCTTTGTGCAACTTGTTTCGCCTCTGGTCGGTCCCGTCTGACGAGGCTGACTGCGGCATCCACTCCTTTCCAAGTTCTTGCAAGCCCACGCTCCTTACACACGCCTTGATAAGCTCACAAACGCTGCGGGCGAATTCTCTTGAGATGGGGACCACGACTACGAGCTACGGGAGGAAAGGTAACCTATTGCGATCTTTCAGCTCTCGGCAACACCCAAAGGTCGATGAGACATGCGCAGAGCATATTGCTAAATGTAGTGAAAAGATCTCCAGGCTGCAGCTTCACTTTTGCTGATATGTTTATAGCATCACACCGAACAGGAGTCATCGCCGTGCCCACTTCGAAGTCGACGACTAGCACCGCACGCAACAGTTTCGATGAACTTGCTAGTGCTCTTCTAACTTCGGGTAGTCCATCGCTTCAAAGCCCAACGCCGGTCCAAAGTACATTCTTGAATTCGCCTTTGCGTTCTCCCCCGCAACGACCGTCTCCCGGTAACCAGAGCCCATCGAAATCCCTTAAAAGAGGGTACTCGGGAATCCAGAAGTCAGCCCACAAAACCTCGCCAGTCGCCTTCCGACGAGCCGCAAGCGCCCGTGTCTCTTCCAGGCTCCCGCCGTCCCCGAGAAGTTCTAGACTCGCCAGGCCTCTATCTTTGGATAAGTCAGAAGATTTGAATCCTCTACGCCTTCACCCCACTAGCATCCACAATGAACCGCATCATTCACTTGTCCGAGCCCATCCCAAATATGGTGCAGTGAAACTTCAGGGCTCAAGAGGCAGAGCTCCAGTTGAGACAAAAGGCAAGAAACGAACCACGTCTACACACAACAACACGCCCGAGTCACGTCAGCTCGACGAGCCGGAACCTGGGCAGAGGTTACACAGGCGAGGCACAGGCAAAGTCTTGAATAGAGTGGCGAACGCATGGGACCGTCTCCATGCGCGTTCGACCGACCAAGGTTCGGATGGATAGAGTGAGTATACACACCGAAAAGCCGTTGCTCCTTGTTGACTGAGAACCTCAGGTCCATCCAACCAACAATTCTCAATGGACTCGCCCAACTTAATCAGCACCTCGATCATCAGGCTGAATGAGGGAGACAATCTTCACAGACAGAAAGTTCAGAAGATCACCGGCGGTCGACCCACGGAAGGTATCCGCGCTGAGAATGAATCTATGCAGCTATCGGACGTTTGCCCCCTGGCGCAACCAATTGAGGTAACTCTGACAACTTCAAGTCTAGAAACTGTCTTCATCGAGGGTAATCTTCAGTCGTCGTTGCGGAACGACTTCAGCTTAGACTCCGGCTTTGATAGCAACTTGGAGGACGGCATTCTCGCGTCAAGCCCTGTGGCGTGCTCCACGCCATGTAAAAGGCGGAGCATGTCGTTCGATAGCCAGCGCTGCTCACCGAGCATGTCACTTTCGAGAAACACAGAGTCTACGCGAACGAGTATCTCGAGACTCGACATCCATACAAGGTATCGTCGAAAACCTTCGTCCCCTGTGCTTGACAAATCAACAGGGGCCTCGCAAAGCAACACTGCGCAGGCATTGATAGGACAACGCCTGTTTCCGACTCTAGTGGCAGTGCCTTGCAAAAGAGCAAAGAAGCATCCTTCTCCCAGCAAAGAGACATTAGAAGATCTGGAGATCGCTCTCCATAAAGTATCCTGGTTGAAAGTTGCAAACTCAAAAGCTACAGAGCCCGATGAACTTGGCGCGAACCACGACCAACCTGGTGCTTCTTTGAGGCAACGAGACCCCAACAGGCGGGTCCTAAAGTCTCAGCTAAACGGCCTTGGGTTTTCTACATCGATGAGCAACGGCTTAACAGTGAGGCCATCATCGAAAATGGACACGAGCTCCTCGGCACCGATGCGACATTTTGATGCTAACGTGGCGATTGGCACTGGTGCTGCTGCCAAGAGCAAATTTCGTCACCCGCCCATTGGTGTAGCAGACGAACTAGATGAGCTGCATTGACAATGACTATTCCGGAAAATACTTCTCCCTGCATACTGTCCGGTGACGAGCTTCCAACGAGACACGGCCGTGAACAGAAGCGGAGTAAAACGGCTGTCATTTGACGTTCGCCATTCACCTCTTGGAGTTTTCACATTTCACAGGGATGGATTTCAGGAGGCATTGCACAGATAAAAGTGCTGTATTTGTGGTATCATCGCCCGCGACAAGAGGTATCTCAAACAAATTAATACAATAGTAATACATCATATCCACCCATTAACTTCCGATCCTCAACTCCGTCAATGATGTTGCAAGATCGTTGCTCGTTGCACATTGAGATTCATTGGCGTTCCACTTATAGGACGCGACGGCGGCGGGTAGAGCCACGACCGTCAGTGCCGTGGGCGCGACGAGTGCCTGCGGCCTTGACACCAGGGCGGCCTGTGAGGCTACCGCGGAGGCGGGTCAAGGCACCAGCGACCTTGTCCTTCATGGTGGGCTTGCGCTGTTGACGGACAGGACGGCGGCTGAAGAGACCACGACGAGGGGCGCGGGTTGTGGTAGTAGTAGTGGTGGTGTGGTGGTGAGTCTTGCGGGGAGCACGAGTGGTGCGAGGAGAACGACGAGTGCGTGTGCCGAACATTTTGAATGGTTGGTTTTTGTTTTGGTTGTGGTTGTGGTTGTTTTAAAAGTGGTTTGAGTGCTGGATTCACGTTTTGTCTTGAAGACTTGAGACTTTGTTGTTGTAGTTTGTGTTGTTGATGATGGAGTAGAAGTGCTTTGAAGAGGATGTGAGGATGGATTATATAGATGTTAGATGGACAGATGTGATACCCTGGGCAGCCAAGTTTTCTGGAAGTTTGGTTCAGCCCGATGACGAACGTCCGTGCATCCAGGGTCCTTGCTCCTAGCCTTCCCCCTCCCGATAATCTATTCTTGCTTGCTTCAAGTCCCTCTGGTGAAGATCAGTGGGCTTCGCTTACACGCTGTACAACACACGGTCTTAGAGGTGAAGCGCCAAGAGTTGCTGGTAGCCAAGTTTTATAGTGGCGGGAACGTCACTGACAGGCCTCGTGATTGGGTGTACGCTTGATTTAGTGGGGGCGCTGCCCTGAGCGTGGAGGGAATTCAGGGCCCAGGTGGGGATGATGTCATTGTGTTGGACCCTGACAGTGACGGGAGTGGCTGCGACGCAGGGACCCTGAACCAGATGGATTCCTGTTTGATCACGTTGATCTGCTGGCTTCAGCTTTGTTGCCTATCAACACTCCTTTTCGGAATGGCGGGAGTGATCAGCCGGACTATGACGAAAGCCACTGTGGCTATTATCGTCACGCGAGGGACCCTGGAGTCTGTGGCGGATAGGGCTGGGGGTTTGTGCGTGGTTATTCAGGCTGTTGGAAT